>VMBQ01007839.1:4162-41715 GCA_007657795.1 Dreissena rostriformis
AGCCATATAAGGAAAACTGCCCCGCCCCCTGGCGGCAATGTTTTTCAACAGACCAGAACAATTTTCGAACTCATCCAAGATATCATTAGAACAAATGTTCTGACTAAGTTTAATGAAGATTGGACAATAAATGTGACTTCTTTAGTGTTAACAAGGTTTAACAATAGCCATATAAGGAAAACTGCCACGCCCCCTGGCAGCCATGTTTTTCAACCAACCGGAACCATTTTTGAACTCGTCCGCAATAATATTGGGACACATGTTCTGACCAACTTTCATGAAGATTGGACTAAAAATGTGACTTCTAGAGTGTTAACAAGGTTTTACTATAGCCATATAAGGAAAACTGCCACGCCCCCTGGCGGCCATGTTTTTCCTCCAACCAGAACCAATTTCAAACTCATCCAAGATAATATTGGGACACATGTTCTGACCAACTTTCATGAAGATTGGACTAAAAATGTGACTTCTAGGGTGTTAACAAGGTTTTACTATAGCCATATAAGGAAAACTGCCCCGCCACCTGTTGGCCATGTTTTTCAACAGACCAGAAGCATTTTCGAACTCATCCAAGATATCATAAGAACAAATGTTCAGACTCAGTTTAATGAAGATTGGACAATAAATGTGACTTCTAGAGTGTTAACAAGATTTTACTACAGCCATATAAGGAAAACTGCCCCGCCCCCTGGTGGCCATGTTTTTCATCCAACCGGAACCAATTTCAAACTTGTCCAAGATATTATTGGGACACATGTTCTGACAAAGTTTCATGAAGATTGGACAATAAATGTGGCCTCTAGAGTGTTAACAATGTAAATGTTGACGGTGAACAACGCACGACGGACAAAAGGCGATCACAATAGCTCACCATGAGCACTTTGTGCTCAGGTGAGCTAAAAACAATATATATATGCTATTGGACATTACCATAAAAAAATGAGCAATACAACTTGTTTTGAGCTCAAAATACAGTGTCCTCCAAGTCAATTGTGTTTACAAACAATCAGTTTATTTACATCGCTGTTTACTCAGGGAAGTGAAAGTGACTCAATCAGGTCAACAAAAATATATTGTTGATTTTCAATGTTTTTCGGTGTCACTCACAAAGTAGGTCTTTTCTAAATGGCTTAAACGTTTGTAGTGATCTAATAAGTTACTTTCTGCTGGTAAAAAGCTGTTTAAAATAGAATTAAAATTGAATTTTTCTTTCGGCTATTTTTAGCATACGTCACCGCTTTGAGGCTACACACCACGTTAGTTGCAAAGTTGTTAACATTTCTTCCAATTATGAAATGGGTATATCTTTCATAATTCTTGACAACGTTGCACCTAAGCTGTGTTATTAGCATTTTTTATGCAAGAGTCACTGAAATGCGGTAAAAATTCGACCAGTTTATATGCATAATAATTGGATTTGTCCCCTTTATAGAGCCTTTAAGCATGACAATTCACCTCATTATATCTATACACCCATGAAGTTTCATGTTTAAATCTTATAGCGTTTCTGAGATATAGCCCTTACAAAATTTTGTGACAGACAGACTGATTGGCAGACGGATAATGCCAATCCCTCCGTACTTGGCAGGGGATAAAAACTAGGCAATATATTCATGTAAAGAAAACCTTTTATATGAACCACTGATACACTTAATGAACTTCAAAAGCTAAGAAATGTCCAAGTTATTCATTTAAAAGCGTGACAAATATGGATAAAGTACCTACCTCGAACCCATCTATCTGTCTCTGTAAAGGTGTCTGCTGATAGGTAAATTGTTCTCTTGGAATTTGTGATCTGTTACAAGAATACAATAGTACAATTATGAATAAGGCTATTCTTTTGTAGAAATCCTGCAGTCTTTTGATATATTATAGTTGTTCGCTTCCAAAGTGCTACTATAGTGTTGTTTTTGTCTTTGGTTGACCAATATAACTGACCACATGGTATTTTTTTTAGTAAAATATACAATTTAACAAGGAACATGGCAACACAATTATACCAGGTTTTTAATGTTTTAGTTATTTAAGGTAATTAAATATTTGTGCAATCCTAAGCTAGGTCTGCATGTAAGCTACAAACACACACAATTTCATAGTAATACCCCCAAGCTATTTATCAGAAAAAGTTGTTTTTTTTAAAGTGACCTTGATCTTAACCAGACTGGTCCCAAATGGAATCACTACCAACACACGAAATGTCAGCACAATATCTCCATCCATATTCAAGTTATCATGCAGAAGCCTTTTTTCTATATTAAGTAACAATGACCTTGACCTTAACCTGATTGGGCCCAAATGAACTCCCATGCTAGGTCTGCATTTTTTTTAGAAACCTTGATGCGAAATGCCTAAAATACAACCCCAAGCAAGGTCTTCATACAATATGCTATATTCAAAATTTTATGATGATTGGTAAATGCCAACAAAATTATTCACCAAAAACCATTTTTCTGTTTTTAGAAACAGAGACTTTGACCTTAACCAGACATGCTCCATATACAATCCAAAGCTAGGTCTACAGGGAAGCTTGCTATGTACTAAGTTTCATTAAGATTGGTAAATGCGAACTGAATGTATTGGCCTGATACAACCTACTTTGCTGTTTTCCATTTTTAGTAACAATAACCTTGACCTTGACACAAATTGCCCCAAAAGCAATCTAAAGCTAAGTCTCTGAGTTAGCTGCCTAACACACAATATCTCCATCTTGTCATTGAACGGAAACAGAGTCTTTTTTTTTATACAAGCAGTCAAACCTCAAATGTGAGCTCTCCATGTGTCCTGGAGATCTTGGTCTGATCATCCAGTTTGATACAGCCTTGTGGCTTCTTGAGCATATCATGCTGAAAATAGAACAACCGTACCAGTATTGTATTCCCCTGAACAGAACATTAATGATGGTACTGAAGTTTGTAAAGCATTATTAGTTATATACCTAATTACTGATATTGAGAAAGAGCAGACCTTGATCCAAAACATAAATGACCTACGTCATGCCTAAACTAGTCTTATAGCAGCATAAGAGCAGACCAGCCTGCGCAATTGCTCAGTCTGGTAAAAGCTAAACTGTCCTCTATAAAGTTTCACAAGGTTTTGTGGTCTTATTAGCAGAAAGGGTAGCTCCAAACCAGACTTCGCGTTATATGAATGAGTACCATTACTCTTGATTTTCCAAACTTAATCAAACAAATATCATAATCTCATGCAATAAATATAGAGACTGTAAATGTATGTTTCACATGATTTTCCATCAAATTATACTTTAACAATTAAAAACAAAATCCTTTTTGTTAACACTTCCTGAATTTCTACTAAACCACTGTAGGCATTATCTAAGGCGTAAACTTTAGAAAGTATAAACAAAGAACTGGACTTTCATTTGTAGCAAAAAAAAATATATGCCCATACGATTTATTTTGTCATAAACCTACATAATGCCAAGCACATGTGCCAAATAGTACATTATATATTTGTGTGCCAATATCTGAACATTAAAAATAATATGGGCCACCATCTGTGAAAAGGTGGGTTTACTGCATGTGCGTAAAGTGTCATCCCAGATTAGCCTGTGCAGTCCACACAGGCTAATCAGGGACAACACTTTCCCCTTTTATGATATTTTTTCATTTTAAGAAAGTCTCTTCTTAGCATAAATCGAGTTTAGGCGGAGAGTGTTGTCCCTGATTAGCCTGTGCGGACTGCACAGGCTAATTTGGGATGACACTTTACGCATATGCATGAAACCCCCTGTGAGAAATGTGGCTAAGAAAGTACTTCGCGTTATAACGGTTCAATCCTTTATTTACTCTATTCAATCATAACAATACAATGACGTCACCGTCATCGACGGCCGACGTTAACGCGCCACATGGCGGCAAAGCATGACGTTGCGTATTCACAACATTCTGGGGGCCGCGAAAAGTAATAAATAGAAAACAATATAATGTTTGACAAAATCATCAAATAGTTATGCAAATTATCATTAAAAGCAAAGTGAATAGAAAAGTCATTTCTAAATCATGTTTTTCGATCACAAATGTCATTTAAGAAATATAAATCCTGAACATGTCCTTTTCAATTATTTCGAATGCAATCAAAATCACATCACAAAGTCAAAACGTGGCTATGGGCACTCAATTGGATGAAGTCTTGTAATTGGGCGCGTCGACACTCCTTGGCTGGAACGAACAAATGCAGTGCGTACACATCCATCGTTACCCGGAAGCAGCTGTTCCACAACCCCTAGTTTCCATTTCAAGCGTGGACCGTCGTTATGGATATGGACAATGTCTCCAACATGAACAGTTCCGGATGTTGATGCTCCTGTCTTACGGTGCTGGTCACGGAGTGAAGTTAGATACTCATCTCGCCAACGTTTCCAGAAATGGCTGATTCTTTGCATGATGTTCCGGGCTTGCGTTTTACATCTGCATTTTCGATTGCGTTGTCGGCGTCCACGCTCACGTAGGGTAGTGACGTCAGTCTGCGACCATACATCAAGAATGAGGGGGATATGGACTCCGCGTCGTTGATGTCTGCAGACACATATGTCACTGGACAATCATTAATAATCGCCTCTATTTCCACGATTATGGTCTGTAACTCTGCCAGGGTGACGAATGACCGACCTAATGTCTTCTTGACAGCTGACTTAGTAACACCGATAAGCCACTCCAACCAGCCTCCATACCAAGGTGCTCTTGTTGGAATGAACTTCCATGTGATGCCTATGTTGGAGAAATTCCTCTGAATGGATGGAGACTGTATTAAATTCTGTAGATAACGGGATGCGGCTTTAAATGTAGTTGCATTGTCAGACAACATGGTGTGTGGCATGGACTTTCGGCTCGCGAATCGTCGGAAAGCGTGCATAAAAACATCTTCGGTCAAATTGGGTACCACTTCGAGGTGTACGGCACGCGTTGATGCACAGGTGAAGAGGCAAATATACACCTTCTTCTCACTTCCGGAGGATTCTCGAATAGACAATGCGCCAGTGAAATCAACGCCTGTGACGGTGAACGGTGGGCTGTCATCGACTCGCATTTTAGGCAGTGGCGGTGGATCCGGTGCTCGATATGCCGGTCCACACACTTGTCGACAGACTACGCACTTCCAGGTTACTGATATCACGACTTGTCGGATAGCTGGAATCCAAAACTTCTGTCTCAGGAAGGTTACTGTTGCGTTTGTTCCAGAGTGCTTAAGAGTTTCGAGTGCATGGCGTATGACAAGCGTCGTGAAATGGTGTTTCTTTGGAAGTAGAAGAGGGAACTTCGTATCTTCACTGANCGTCTAATGATGACTGAACTAACTTTGTTCTAGGGTAACAATCAGTAGTGTTAATTTAAAGACATTATAATACATCAAGTTGCCAGAGTTGAATAACTGACTTCAAAGTAGGTGACTTTCTAACAAAACAGATCGGAATAAACCGTTTTGCAAAGTAAATGGTCCTCTTGGTGCAGTGAAATCTTATAAACATTATTATGTTAATATGTGTATTAACTCATATAATGGTAATAATGAAATGTTCGTCTGTTCATGTAATAAATATGAAAATTTTATCAATACGGCCCTTTATATGCTATTAAATAATTCTTATTTTATTTTTTTCAAACTTAAGTGGATAATCAAAGTGTACGTTTTGTCACATTGCGGTCGCTGGTTCAATCCTTTATTAAGAGGCGTTCTGAAGATATTTCCAAAGACTGCAAGCACTGGTTTTTCACATAGACATTAGATGCAAGGGTGTTCCCTTTGCCGTATTCACCAACTGATTCTTAGACTTAAGTCTAAAAATAACGAATATTCTTTAAAATGTTATGTGTGAAAACTACTTGAACGTCAAGTTTAGCATGGCAGTTAACACCAATAATTATAAAAGTCTTTGTTAAGAACAATATGTTTAAACAATAAGCACCATTTTAAGCTTGTATATATGCAAACTCTTAGGAATGTTTATTGGGTTTAAGTCTATTTATTTTTCTTAAGTCTAAGAATGGGTTTGTGATTACGGGCCCTGATAAGCACACGGCTTTTGATGCAATTAAGCTTATATAAAATGGTTTCAACTAAAATAAAAAAAAATACATCTTTGAGTAATAGATCAGAAGATTATTTGATAAATTTGTTGTTATTCAGTGTTCTTTATATGTTCTATTGTATACTTAATATGATTTTTTCCTCAACCAAGTTATTATGTGTCTTGGGAACAATTAATTCTTAGACTAATTTTTGATGTCATTTCTAGCAGCTTCTGCTTGTCAAGACCGCAATTTCTTGTTTTAACCGGCATGACAGTGTTATCACTTAGATGGAAATCTCTCCGACAGTTCCCTTAAAGATGTTTGTATTTCTTAATTGGCATATTGTGTAAAACTGTCATGGGGCATTTTGGCCTTCTCTTTGATTCCTTGAGAAAGATGGACGGTTTTCCAAAATACCTTGGAAGTGGGAATGCGTAGAAAAACACAAATCATCTAAGCAGGATTGCATACGCACACATCAGCAGTGATTATGTTTATGATAAGAAAATCTTGGTTAAAAGGAACATTTAACCCTTGAAAGTGTGTTTTGATATCTTTTGAAATGATAATGTGACAGTATGATACAGAAAAGGAAAGAGGAGGGGGGGGGGTAAAAAATTGTGTGGAATTTTTCTGCACATATTTTTTTCAATTTCGAAAGGAAACTCCACTTGAGTTGTTCATTGTCATCTATTATTGAATTATTTACTACTTAGTATATCTTTCCATGTGTCTAGGCCCCATAGTCATGTTTTGGGATTTCAAACTTGCTCTGAGAAAAGGGGTTTAATGCATGTGCGTAAAGTGTCGTCCCAAATTAGCCGGTGCAGTAGGCAAAGGCTAATCAGGGAAAACACTTTCCGCTTAAACTTGATTTTCGCTCAGAAGAGACTTCATGCGAACTTAAAATTCCATAAAAATGGAAAGTTTCGCCCCTGATTAGCCTGTGCGGACTGCACTGGGACGACGATTTGCGCACATGCATTAAAACCAATTTTCACAAAGCGTGACTCATTTGTTTGCAAGTTTCTGTTTTGAGCTGAATATAACTGATAGGTTTTCTACCATTAATTAAAAATTGCTAGCTGCTGAAGTTAAAACATGTAATGGCCCTTAATTAGAATCCTATCATTAAATGGAAAACAGGCAAAATTAACATGCGTAATTTCTATGGTCAGAATTTTAATGAATGTTAATGTTATTTTAGTGTAGCTCTTCATGTTCATCGTACATAGGTTGTATCCATTATCATCAACACAGTTTCCTGCTAGAGTTACAAATTCTCGGTTCGTCAATGTAAATGGGAAAAAGGTGAATCCAGTAAATCACAGCGGATGAAAAACATAACGGGTTCTGGCGAATTAAGAAGCACTAATTTACAACAGCATTGAGTATAATAAAAGCAGACTATTATGTAAATTACGTTAATAATTTGGCTTGTTAGCGTTCTTGTATCTGAATGGTAATATATTTTTTTTCTGAATTTATCAAGTAAATTACAAGGAAGGAAATGAGTCTCGTCTGATGATGTCCCCTATTATTATCACAGCTGTGTAATAGTAAAAAAAAAAAAAANATGTAAGCCAACGTGTAGAAACGCTTTTTCAATGTCCGTCGTCACAGCAAACCGATGCATTCTAAAGCGCGTTAGGATGGCAGTCAGTTCATTAAGAATTGGCGGGGTTGACTGAAGGCAATCATTCAGGCTTGGGTCATTACTCGACTGTCTGCAGCTGCAATCATAGACGATTCTTAAAGGGGTTGTTATCGAATCTTTTTTCACTGCGTGATGGGGTATATAATGCACTAGAGCCTGGGAATCGTCTGTAACCTTTTCAATGAAGCCTTTTCTGTCTTGATCTTGTATGATTGAGCTGTACGCTTTTAGCATTTCCGGTTGCTGTCGGAGTCTCCTAACTGTGCTCTGGGTTCTTCTTAGAGCGATATCATGGTTTGAAGGGAGATCCGGATGGTCGTCTTTCCATGGCAACTTGGCGACATATCTACCATCGCAGAACTGTTTGCTGCTCTTCTGATATTGTTCCATCGTGTCCTGGAGATTTCGCTCAGTTGTGGAGTCATTAATACCCATACTCTCTAGCGACCAAAACTTGTCAAGGGTGGTATTAATCACATTTAAACTTGTAATAACGCTGATGACGTGATGCACAGGTCGTTGAGTAGTGTCATGCGGTATCGGTCCAGACAAAAGGTATCCGATTTTTGACTTTACAGCAGTTGGGCCATTTCCGCGTATCACACGATCTTCCACTATGTCCCAATAAAAGTCAGCACCAATAAGAAGAGAGATGTTCATGTGACTATGTTCATGGATGGGATGGGCTAATTTCAGACCACGGAGATGGGGTAACTGACTAATTGCGGAAGTAACGCAGTTCTCAATAGGGACGGCAATCTTCGGCACTATAAGTACACATATAGGAACCTTGTCTTCGCCATCCGTCTGCAAATACACAGTCGCGGTTTCAACATGCTGTACTTGCTTGCTCAAACCACCGAATGCCGCAAGCTGAATTGTTGCTGTGCTTTCAGGTGTGAGTTTCAACATTTGGGCAAACTCTTCTGTGATAAACGATCTCTGAGATCCCTCGTCAAACAAGATTGCGGCGTCCGAGGAAATCGTCTGTGATGAAACTGTAGCTGTCGCCGTCTTCAGGAGAATTGAAGTGTGTCTACTATGAGTAGACATGTGTTACACGGTCGTTTCCGGTTTCCGTTGTTTGACTTCCGGTACATCGTGTCGAGGGTTCATCTCGCATATTGAGGTATGATGCTTTTTACCACAATTCTGACATCGGTGTTTTGAACAACATAGCGAGACTTGATGACTTCCAAGGCAATTAAAGCACAGTTTCTTCTGTTTTATAACTGTTAGCCTGCTAGCTGCGTCCTTGAGCTTTGAACAAGCTGACGACTTGTGCTAATCGCTGCAAAATTGGCATCGCACTTCAATGTTTATTTTGTGAGGTGTGCGGTTTCATCTGTATTGTATTCCTTGATTAAAACGTTGAAGCTGTGTAGAATGTGCTAGCTGACCCGAATGTCGATCCCTGATCTGCATTTATTTCGGCTTCGGCAATTTCAATCTCACGAAATATCGCACAACGCAATTCTCTCAGAATCCAGTTTTTGTCGCCGTGTTCGCGCGCTAAATGTTTGCGTACTTCCCCCGGGAGTTTATCGATGACAGCCCACCGTTCACCGTCACAGGCGTTGATTTCACTGGCCTATTGTGTATTCGAGAATGCTCCGGAAGTTTATAGAGGATAATGGGTTCTAGCAACCCACTATACGTTGTTTGATCCTGTCCCAACGACTCAAGGCCTCGAATAAACGTTTCCATTTTGTCATAGAACTGTCTAAGAGTATGCAATGAATTCGTTGACGTTCGTAATTGCATAAGGGCCTGCATAGTGGCATGAATGATTTGTGAGATTGTCCATATCTCTGTCGCAGCAGATCAATAGCCGTGTGATAGTTAGCATTTGTAAGCGAAAACCCTTCAATAGTCCTAGTAGCATCATGTTCAAGCTGGGATTTCAAACAACTGAACTTCTAAACGTCAGTTAAACTTGGATTGAAATGCACTGTCGTTTCAAACGANCGACGGCCGACGTTAACGCGCCACATGGCGGCAAAGCATGACGTTACATATTCAAAACACCCCCTTTTCACAGAGATAGTCTCATATGCAAACTCAAGGCAACCTACCTGTGACTTATAGTAGTAGAGTTCTGATCCCCTGAGGACACACCAGCGTTTCTTCCAGGTTTTCACCTTCCCTCCAAGCTTTGATAGATACCCACACTTGTCTAGTGTGTCCTGTGACGTACAGAGACATTGCATACATTAAACATTTTCATTTTGAAGTTGTCAGGACCAGCCAGAAAGTTTCTAATGAACGCTTTTTTTGGGTACAACATTTTCCTTACGATTACTTTAAGTTAATGTTGTTTGTATGAAAGTGTCAATCTGTCAGTAAAACTAACCCATTATTTCACAAATTTAAGGCTTCATCCCTTAAGTGTGTCAATCTGTCAGTAAAACTAACCCATTATTTCACAAATTTTAGGCTTCATCCCTTAAGTGTGTCAATCTGTCAGTAAAACTAACCCATTATTTCACAAATTTAAGGCTTCATCCCTTAAGTCAATCATGTAATTTATTATATGACTGACTGAATAAAAGAAACAACAAATGTTTGTAAAGCATGTATGCCCTCCCCCAGCATGCAGCAAAGTCATCCCTTTGAAATTGACCTTAGATCTCTTGATATAAAATCATGAGGGTCATTTTTGTCAAGACTAACCTGCATACTAACTTTAATTCTCTAGATATTGTGCAGAAACTACAAGCCCATGTGACCTTGACCTTCAAACTGTTGACCTAAATGTTAATATGCTTGTTCCTTTGCATCCATGTAACCAGAACACCAATTTAAATAATCTTAAGTCAAAGCCTTCTCAAGTTATCGTGTGGAAAAAAAATCCTGTAAGAAGCCCTTGTGACCTGACCTTTGACCTGCTTATTTAAAAATCAATATGGGTCATTATTTCCTCCCGGCAACCAGAATATCAATTGAGATGAATGTAGGTCAAAGGATTCTCTATTTATAATGAATTACCCAACTTCTTGATGCAAGCTCATGTGACCTTGAACTTTGACCTGGTGATGCCAATGTGATAATTTGTATGACTGTTGATAGGTACTTAATGGTAGATATTACACCCTATGGACATGATGACACACACCATAGTAAGCACTCACATGCTTGTTCTCCTCGTATTTCACCAGTTTCTGTTCCGGCTCTGATGTGTCCGAGTCACTGCTCACAGTGACGTTGTCAGGCGGGCTGGCGTAATCCCCCGACACTTCTGACCCCGTAGACTGCCTGGTACAACCACCTGAGTGACAGAATAGCAAAGTAAATCAATACATGTACATGTTGTAGGTTTTTTATGAGTTTCTGGGTTGGAATACTGCAGTAAGGCAATAAATGTGAAGAACCTATGCATCAAACAATGTGTGTTCCAATGGAAGTAACAAGCTATCAAAATAAAGCTTAGCAATAAGCAAATGTTAAGTATAATTAGAATAACAATAATTATTATTCAATTAAAACCTAAAAGGATTCTTAAGCTAATAAGTAAAGAAAAAGCTCCACTAATCCTTTATAGCATACTGCAATTTTTCTGTCAGCCACCTCCTATAATGACCACATAAACATGTGTGTCGTGTTCTGAGAAAACTGGGAATTTTTGCTTGTGCGTAAATTGTCATCCCAGATTAGCCTGTGCAGTCCGCACAGGCTAATCAGGGACGACAATTTACGCTTTTATGGAATTTTTCGTTAAAATGATGTCTCTTCTTAGCGAAAATCCAGTTTAGACGGAAAGTGTCGTCCCTGATTAGCCTGTGCGGACTGCACAGGCTAATCTGGGTGACACTTTACGCACAAGCATTATGCCCAGTTTTCTCAGAACACGACACATATTTGAAGCTAAATACAAACCAGGACATAATTCAGCTAAATTGTAAGTCAGAGGTACGGGCCTGGTTGGTGACCGGGCATGATAATGCTGAAGACATGTGAAGTTTAAAGGGAATATATGTAGTAGTACAGAAGATATATGCAAACCTGATTTTCATCTTGCACGCAAATCTTAACCTGACTTTCCTAAGTGCAAAAGGGGGCATATTTTTGCTAAAGGCAGGTCACATTTATAGGCTTTGGTAAGTAATCACTACCTTTATCACTACATATACATGTATATGGTATGTATTTCATACCGCGCTTGGTTGCCCCAGTGCTGGTTGTGTTGAGCCGCCGGGCGATGGTGCGAGGCGTAGCAGGGGCACCACCTTCAGGGTCGCTTGTACCCTCGTCTTCTGATGACTCTGCACTTTCCTCCGTAAATGGAGTGTTACGGATTTGGCGAGCTTTCTGTCACAAATGAGAGGCAAAAAGATTTTGGAAAATTTGTTCACCTGCCTCCTTCTATCTGATAACAGAAACCGTTTTATGGAAAAGATAAAAGGATCTTGTGTTATGTCCAGTGCGCCATTGTATGTTCTTTTTTTTTCTAAATAGAAATAAAATAGGCAAATGCATGTTATCAATTCAGCAAAAACAAATGCAGTGAACAAAATATATTAACAAAATTCAAAAAAATAATTAATGTAAGCAATGTATTACGTAACATGTTAATACAACTTTAAGGGCACCATTTACATGTCATGTATGTATTCATCCCCCTTTTAGTGTATTATATACACTTAATACCCTTGAACCTCAGTTTTCATTTATTCTTGTCACACATGAGTCACAATCTGATAAAAGGGGGTTTAATGCATGTATATAAAGTGTCGTCCCAGATTAGCCTTTGCAGGCCGCACAGGCTAATCAGGGACAGCACTTTACGCTTTAATAGAATTTTTTGTTTTAAGAGTCTCTTCTAAAGGAAAATCCATTCTAGGCGGAAAGTGTCGTCCCTAATTAGCCTGTGCGGACTGCACAGGCTAATCTGGGATGACACTTCATGCACAAGCATAAAACCCCCTTTTCACAGAGTGCAACTCATACAATATATTCATACCCCTTTAAGGGTGGCAAACACCGGCACACTGACACTAACAAACAATGTTTTCATACCCCTTTAAGGGTTGCAAACACCGGCACACTGACATCCTTGTAGAGGTCCTTAGCTGAGCAATGGTCCGAAAATGAGGCTTCTGTAAAACAATAAAATTAAAATAATTTGAAATTACACCCAACTGAGCACATTTGTACAGTTTTCACCCCTAAACCAATAGTTGCCGGCACAAAATCTTCTATTTAGAAGGAGTGCTTTATCAGAAGAAAAAGTTGTAAACAATACAGCATTGTGTTGAGGCTCTCTGTAAGACTATAGTTAGACCAACACTGTAAGAATGCACAAGTAATACTGAACTTTATTTGTATTAAATTTTGTTAATAAGGCGTTACTTATACAATGAAACATGTATATACACAAGAAACTAACACAGACTCTTTTTCTACTAACTAAAGTTAGTTTATTTAAAAAAAATCTAAACAAACAAAAACTGTTATGAATAGAATTAATTCCTCACAATTTAATTCACGAATTTGGTTTTTATATTTTGAACCTCATACACCAATAATAAGTAGTTACAAAGTCTAATTACAAACAGATATATTGATCAGGAACTTTTACCCTTAAACATTAAACATTTAATTGGAAAAATAAAATCGTTACTCATCAATCACAGTAAGAAAAGAATAATATCCTTCACCAATAAAAGTGCTCTTAACTGACAACAACAAAGGGAGCACCAAACACTCCATCCATATTGCTGGCTGCTATAGCTAATTGTTCATGCATCATTACACATGGAGAACGCACCCTGAGAACTTTCCAGAACACTTCAATGAAACAATATCATTAAGATTGTTAATGATTTAGATAAAATACCGGTAGTGTTCTGGTTAAAGGAGCCTAAACATTCTCCACTGCAGCCATACCTTTTGTTTTTCTTTCCCTGGGAACACTTGGGTATGCTTTGGTACTCTGTAAAAAATCATCTTGTTATATTAATTACAAAAAGGTCGAAATTGTTTAAGTCCTGAAATATGTGGATTAATGTTGTTGTTCGTTTCTCATATACAAAACTCTCATTTACAAATAATTTTAAATGAAGAATATGAACATAGATACAACTAGTGCAAGAAAGGTGCTTTCAAAATCTAAAAGGTATAACCATTGCTAAAAGGTTACTTTTTAGTTTTTGGAAGCACCATTTTGCGCTGGTTATATTTATGTTCATATTCTTCATTTAATGTTATTCATTGCTGTTGTGTATGTGAAATCAATCAACTCGTCAAATCAAGAACAGCTAGATATTTGTTCATGCATTTAGTTTTTTCACTTCCAATTTTATGATATACATTGTTTTTCAGGTCCAAAATTGAGATTTAATTAGTTTTCTAACATAAATAATCATACAGACAGACAGACAGACAGACAGACAGACAGACAGACAGACAGACAGACAGACAGACAGACAGACTGACAGAATAGTTTATTTACGTCTCACTTGTGTACATAAAACACAGTAAGGCAGTACAAAATCATTATATATATATGTACACAAGTTTTATATAAACATTTTTTAAGTATGCTGATTGAACCTATTACTGGTATGAAAATAATTTTAGACAAATCCTCAATTTTATGGCAGCACAATTTCATAGCATGTAACCTATTTCAACATTAAAATATATTTAATTCAATAAATTATTTTTTTCTTGAAATTTCTATTGTAAAAAGTTCTCATCTGAGGATGACTTATTTATTACATACAAACTTTCCAAAAAGGCCTATTATTTCTTAAAGACTGTTAAAACGAAGCTAGGCATTCATTTTCACCACCTTTTTCAAATTCTTTTTAAGAAGAAGCCATTTCATGGAAACAAGAAAGTATTACACTTCCCAGTTCCCAGCCTATATGAAACTATAAAAGAACATTTAAAGTGAAAGCCAACAGAATCAGGAACCAGACACAACAAAATAGTTAATTTAAGAAATCTATGTGGAATCGTTTGGATTTTATTGTTAACAGTTTAAGGCGGTGCGTAATTAAATTTGACCATTACAAATAACCCACATTAAAAGAAATTTGAAATGCAATAGAAAATCCTATTTTTAAAAAAACAATTAGGCTTTTTATGATGTATGTAATGATAAAATTCAAATCATTTTTGAGATATTAAAATTGTTTTTAATCAAAAAATGATGCTTTTCTGAAGCTGTGCATATTGCTCTATTTTTCTGCCCATTACCTTGACATAGAAAACAATTTAAAGGGTTGACCTGTCTGATATATGGATGTTAGAATTGTAGTTTAAACTACAGTTTGTATCAAACCATCATTTATTTATATCCTCATAAAATAGAACTCAGAAACAAAATCATAGAGAGAATAGTTCATACCCAAGTGTTAAGCCTAGCACGTGCGGCTTTCGGTAAAGTTTCCTTGGTCCGAGACTCTTGCCGGCTGACAGTGGCAGGTGCACTGTGGATCTCCGCGGCAACCACCTGACCATCACTGCGAGATGGCGCTATCACAGAATTTTCAAAATTAAAATGAACTGGCTGCGTTTTGCTGCGGTCGATTGGTCTACGGGGCAGTGTCGCATTGGCTGAAAACGTGTTCGAACTGGACGTTTTCAAAAAACACGGTGAAAGACGTGGCTGATTTTTGTGATCGTTGCTCGACGGTGACGAAATGAGGTCAGGGAGTTGTGGCGTATTTGGCAAGACAGAATGAGGTACACTGGTAGGGGAGGTATGTGACGTGAGGGAGGAATGTGGCGTTCTCTGAGACCGCACCGTGGCTGTGGACATCGGGGAGCGTGGGCTCAAAGACCTGATGGTTACTGGTGACGTCTGCTCCAATGAAAACACTTCATCATCTAGCGTACATTGTGACGAATGTGCCTGCGGCTCGAATTGAAAGCTTCGGCTCATTGGCTCCACTTGCATCATGGGCTTATCAGATGTCGCATAGATAGGACGATGCATTCGTTCTAGCATGTCTTCGCTGTCGTTGCTAGAACTTACAAATGAGTCCATTCGCTCCTGAAAAATCTTCCGTTCAATTCTTATCTGTGGCGGTGCCGGTTTTTTAGGTTCATAAACACTTTCATGGTTCTGATCAACCTCCAGATACAGTGGATCCATTTCTATTTCTCCCATGCTTACATTGCTGCCATTTTCAGACACCGTGTCCCCAAGGTCAAACAAAGGACTCTCCCTATCAATATCTGATATCCTTTGACCAGGGTCAAGGCCATAGTTAAAAAGCTCGTTTTCTATCTCCAAGGCCTCTATGATGGAAGAAGATGGCCGTTTGTGAGGTCTGGAATATGTTGACTGTGATTCTGGTCTTGAGCTTTGTATTTCAGACTCTGGTCGTGAACCAGTCACACTCGAAACTGGCCTTGACCACAAGCCCTTTGACCTTGAATAGGAAAATGAGGTCGAGAGGTCAGACTGTGATCGTGAATTTCCATTGGTCAGTTCAAGGTAAGTGTCATCATAATAATCACTTTTATCAATTTCATTGTCTGTCACATTGGTTCCCTGAGAAGCTGATATGTTGCTATAATCTGATTGGTCTAGGCGAGACTGAGGCTTTGACCTCTGTGACCTTGTTGCTGTGGTAATATCCTGAGAGGAAGTTTGTGAAGGTGGCCCAGAATTTTCCTGATATAAAAAGATTTAAGGTGATCTTCAAACATACTCAAACAAAATATAAATTATGATACAAATATAAATTATAAATAAGAAACATATTATTAATTACCAATTCATTTTAATCCTAAGTCAGAAAAAGATATTGGAAATATAGGATTTCGCTTATACAGGGAACATTTGCATATATTAAAAAGGGCACATGATTTCAATTATAAAACTGTTATTTTGAACTTTTTTTTTTCAAGTTTGGCAACAAAGTGACATATATGCTTTCTCCCCACAACAGAATATTAATTGGCTCAAATATTGCTCAACTGTGTAGAGATTAGGTCACCCACATTTAACTCACCTGTATACAAATCAGGCAACCCAAAATTACCCACTTGTTAATAGCTCCCCAACATAAGTCTGATACAAGTGAACTTTTGTCAGCATGAATTACACCCTTGAACGTGTCATATTTTCATACTTTACCTAGTTTGTGCAAATGCTCCCGGAGATAAATGACAAGATGTTAATGGGATATTCTTTTATCTTTTCAATCCGATTTCAGTACGAAAACTAATGTATTCATTATAACAGTACTTTAGTATTCATGCATTAAAGTGAGTGTCAGACGCATGTGCGTAAATTGTAGTCCCAGATTAGCCTGCATATTTTTTTAACCCTTTGGGCGCTGGAACCGAATTTTAAAGGCATTTGCAAACAGTTTGGATCCAGATGAAACGCCACAGAACGTGGCGTCTCATCAGGATCCAAACTGTTTGCTATTCTGATAGTATTCTTTGGAAAAAAATCAAAGAAAATGCTAATTTTAGAAATGCAGCAGACGACATTTAAGCAAACGACAAATTTCCCAGCATGCAAAGGGTTAACAGTCCCCATGGCTGCACTCACACCATGACAATAGTCCCCTAGTAATAGGTCATACTCGGTTCCAACCATTAAAGAGCAGAAATTTCAACTGACTCCAGCTTTTAATAAGAAATCACAAGCTGAAACCTGTACTTCAATATAGTATGTGAAAACTCAGCACAATTTTCAAATGTTCATGTAACACTCCCTTTAGAAATGTTCAGACATAACTGGTGGAATATTACACCTGAAACACAAAACTAAGTAGACTTCTGTTTTCCTGTGCATAAAAAGGAATATATTCCACTAAGTAAAATGAAACCAATGTCAACATATAGAACAGGAAGTCTTATGCTAAAAACCCTGGTGCAATTATACTAAATGATTAGTACTGAAAGGTCTTTACACTCATTCAAAAGATAGCTCTACCCGAAAAATGTATCAATAACTCCCAATGCATTTGGTCTTGTTTGTATTATTAAAACATCAAATGAAACTGGAGTGGACATCTAAAAAGCCTCATGGAATTGGAAAAGCTAAAACTGCAGAATTAAGCATTCTTGAGGGACCCTAAATGTCAATAGTATCACTTTGATAACTAATTTACAAGAGTGCTGCATGCAATACTAGGAGGATATGTTTACCCCTTTGAGCGCTGGAATCGGATTTTGAAGGCCTTTGCAAACAGTTTGGATCCAGATGAGACGCCACAGAACGTGGCGTCTCATCAGGATCCAAACTGTTTGCTATTCTGATAGTATTCTTTGAAAAAAATCGAAGAAAATGCTTATTTTAGAAATTCAGCAGACGACATTTTAGCAGAAGACAAATTACCCAGCATGCAAAGGGTTACAGAAACTGGGTGTACCATTTCATGTTGTTCGGATGATATGGAGCTTTTTTTCTGTTTTCAATAACCCAAAAATACATCATATTGCTAGAGAAATCAATACCAACTACTCACTATGTAAGCCTATTTGAAGAGCATTAGTAGGAATAAATTGGCATCATTTTGTCCCAATTATCATGTTGAAATAATGGTATCTGAAAATGGATCAGTGTGTATCGCTGCTTCCTGAATTTGAACCGACATGCCAATTTAATGGCTCATTTTAAACAACAAAATTGCATTAAGTTTCAGACAATCATGGTGTGTTTTTATTTAATAGCAAATACCTAAAAACTTAGAATTGTGTCTTTCTAACATACCAAACATTTAATAAGGACCTTTTAAAATGTTAAAATACAATTTAATGGTCATTTCCGTGTGCCTTGAAGCTCTCTCTCATGATATGAAGTTTGTATCATGTGAATACCTTCAGAGTTATGCTCCACACAAGAAAACTACTAAATAAAAATATGCAGAGGGCAATAACTCTTGAAATACTGACATATGAGTTGTGGTTCTTATACTCTACACTCACTCCCATTGTCCTCTATCAATTAAAAACGTTTTTATTAAATACCTTCAATGCTAAGGAAGGTATGCTCAGCACAAGACAATTTACTTAAGGGCAATAACTCTGTAAAACTTGAAGAGAGAGTAATGGCATTCACACTGTTAACTTTCCCTTTATGCCCTCTAGCATGAAATGAAAGTTTATGTGAATCCTTTGAACACTTCCTATGTTATGCTCTGCACAAGAAGCAAATATGACTATACAAAAATTAAGCAAGGGCAATAATTCCAAAAGTAATGATAGGATATTTGAGGTTCTTTTATTCTAAATATCTTCTCAATGTCCTCTATCAATGTACACAGTTTTATATAAATATCTCATATATTAAGGGAGATATGCTCTGCACAAGAAAACTGAATCAAGGGCAATAACTCTGTAAACAGTGAAGTTTGAATTATGGTCCTTGTACTCTGATATGCCCTCTATCATTACATGAAGTTTAATTTGAATCCCTTCAATACTTCAAGAGGTATACTCCAACAAAAAGTGGAATAGAATGATAGACAAAATGACAGACACAAAGAAGGACATTGTGACTGCTATATGTAACCATTTGGGGGATAAAATTAATTGAAATGTGTCCACATACATAATTATATTAAAGAACAAAAACAATAAACAAATAGTGGAGTTTGTAATAATTTTAAATGTCTTTTATTTTCTTTCATTATTAACAACATAGCATGATATATACCGTGTCTTTTAAATATTTTAAGTCAAAACATAACATTGTCTTGTCCATTTATGCAATCACATTTTTTTATCATTTTCCAATTCTTTCCAAATAAAAAACAAACAAAAATGATACAAATTCTAACATTACAACTGCCTTCAAAACCACATCAGCCCACACACACTTACATACACAAATCATATATACATCCCCCTGATATACCAAGTTACAAACCTATATGTTCGCTATTCCAGTTATCCAGATATATTCCACCATGTATCTGACATAAGCTCTTACACTGGTAGATTAACCCTTTTAGCGCTGGAACCGAATTTTAAAGGCCTTTGCAAACAGTTTGGATCCAGATGAGACGCCATGTTCTGCCACAGAACAAGGCGTCTTATCAGGATCCAAACTGTTTGCTATTCTGATAAAATCGAAAAAAATGCTAATTTTAGAAATTCAGCAGACAACATTTAAGCAGACAACTAATTTCCCAGCATGCAAAGGGTTAAGCCAATGTTGGCATGCTGGTTCTACCAGGATACTATTTAATTCACCCAGCATTTTATTGATACGTGTAGGGTACTGGTGTAATTCAAATTCTCGTTCTACCTGTTGGGTCTGTAGTACACTTCTTGGAAATATAATGTGAACAGTTGCCTGTAAAGTTCAGATGTAATTATGATTGCAATTGATTATTGGTGAAAACTCTACATTAATAGCTATATTTTTTGAAGAAATTAATAATGATGATTGATTGGTTCAAACTAAAACAGCAGAAACAAGGTAGTAAACAGAAAATGGACCCCATATCCTGAAAAGTTTGATGAAGATTCAGTAAAGAGTGAAAGAGAGAAGCATCTGTAGAAACAAAGAGTAATAACTATCAAGTGTCTGATGTGATTTGGCTGGTCATTAAACTTGGTCTCAATTTTATGTAAATCAACATTTGTAGAAATTTTGGAGAAGATTCCATGAAAACTATTTCTGTTATGCAATTATTTTTTTATCATATTCCATTTCTTTCCATATAAAAAAAACAAGCAAAAATGACACAAATTCTTTAACATGACTACTGCTTTCAAAACGGCATGAGCCCATACACACACTTACATACACAAACCATATATACATCATCCTGATATACTAAGTTACCAACCTATATGTTCGCTATTCCAGTTATCCAGATATATTCCACCATGTATCTGACATAAGCTCCGTACATTGGTAGATTAAGCTGATGTTGGCATGCTCGTTCTACCAGGATACTATTTAATTCGCCCAGCATTTCGCTATTGATTATTGATACAAGGTACGGTACTGGTGTAATTCAAATTCTCGTTCTACCTGTTAGATCTGAAGTAAACTTCTTGGAAATGTAATGTGAACAGTTGCCGGTACAGTTTATAGGTAATTATGATTGCATTTGATTATTGGTGAAAACTCTACTTCAATTGCTTTAATTTTTTGAAGATGTTAATAAAGATGATTGAGTATTGGTTTAATAAATAGAACCTGGAGTGCGGACTGCACAGGCTAATCTGGGACGACACTTTACGCACATGCATTATGCCCAGTTTTCTCAGAACGCGACTCATATGTCCTGTCAAGAGGTTGTTTTTTAATAAAGTAAAAAGTTCTATATGATTATAAATATTATAACATCATTGTTACTGACTATAGGTACAATGGACTTCAGTAATTGAAATGTGTTTCTTGAGTTACAAGTTATATTACTGGAAATGAGCTCAATAAGTATACCAAGTACTAAATCATTTATACAAAATTATTCCTAATGATCACTGATATAACTTCCAAATGCAAGTAACTCAAACTTGTTTGTCACCTGTATTACCATGTATCCTTGTTGATATTTAAATTTAAATAAATAAAAGTTTAATTAAACTACATGTAGTAAGAATTTGTATCATCTTTATAATTTTCAAACAACTTGTAATGCAACCAAAATGCAGACATCAATTTACAAATAAGAATTTGTATCATTTTTATAATTTTTAAATAACTTGAAATGCAACCAAAATGCAGGCATCAACTTACCTAGTGTAGACAAATGCAAGTAAAATCATTAAAGTAAGACGACTTTCATAAATACTTATGTCCACATCATTTGGTTATTTATATTATATCATATAACATGTGTACAACTGGTTTTTATAGCAAAACTATCTCCCCATATTCAAAACAAAGAATGCATATTTGTAACCATATCAGAATCCATCCCTCCGTCTCTGATGCATTGTAGTAAGGACATCAATAAAATGGAGACTTACTTACGCAACCCATCCAATTGTATGTGTCCACAGAGATAAGTATCATGAATAATTAAAGCACTGTATAACATGAAGTAATAATAAGACATTAATAGAACATAGAAAAGACTGTCATAAAGTAGCATTATTAAAATTATGACATAAAGTTAGAATCAAACATAAGTAGAAAACAGAATGGAAAGTCTTAAAATATCAAACTGATAACATTTAGTAAGAATAAGACATGACTAGAACACAGAAAAAACAGTCATTCAATATCTCATTATAACATGAAGTAAGAATAAGACATTAATAGAACACAGAAAAGACAGTCAAAAATATCTCGTTATAACATGAAGTAAGGATAAAACAAAGAATGGGCAATCATAAAATATCACATTATAACATTAAGTAAGAATATGACATGGTGTCTAACCTGAAATTCAGCTACCACCCTGTCCACCCTCACCTGTTCCTCAAACTGCAGTTGCAGCTCGACCAGACGTTTGTCCTTGTCCCGACACTGGCGCTCAAGGTCGCGGATGTGACGCTCAAAGTCATCCGGCTGCCAGTTCACTGCAGCTAGCTGCTGCTCCATCACACGCAGCTGAAATGTAATAAGCCAACACTAGGATTTA
This sequence comes from Dreissena rostriformis, assembly GCA_007657795.1. Classification (NCBI taxonomy): domain Eukaryota; kingdom Metazoa; phylum Mollusca; class Bivalvia; order Myida; family Dreissenidae; genus Dreissena; species Dreissena rostriformis. Next base: position 26,368 of record VMBQ01007839.1, read on the forward strand.
GATACATGGACAAGCCACCACCAGAATTCCAATGCATGGATGAGCCTTCATCAGAATACAGATGCAGGGACAAGCCAACACCAGAATTCAGATGAATGGACAAGCCAGCACTATAATTCAGATACATGAATTAGCCGCCACCAGAATTCAGATACACGGACAAGCCAACTCCAGAATTCTGATGCATGGACAAGTCAGCACCAGAATTCAGATACATGGACAAGCCAACACCAGAATTCTGATACATGGCTAAGCCTCCACCAGAATTCAATTGGACAAGCCATCATCAGAATTTAGATGAATGGACAAGCCAATATCAGAATTCAGATACAGGGACAAGCCAACTCCAGAATTCCGATGCACGGACAAGCCACCACCAGAATTCAGATGGATAAATGTCAACCAGAATTCAGATGAATGGACAAGCCAACACCAGAATTCAGACGAATGGTCAAGCCAACACCAGAACTCAGATGCATGGACAAGCCACATCCAGAATTCAAACGCATGGACAAGCCACCATCAGAATACAGATGAACGGACAAGCCAACACCAGAATTCAGATGCATTGACAAGCCACCTCCAAAAGTCAGATGAATAAACAAGCCAACACCAGAATTCAGATGAACGGACAAGCCATTACCAGAATTCAGATGCATAGACAAGCAACCACCAGAATTCAGATGAATGGACAAGCCAACACCAGAATTTAGATGAATGGACAAGCCAATACCAGAATTCAGATTAAATTGGACAAGCCATCTTCAGAATTCAGTTGTATGGACAATCTGCAACTTCAAGGAGCATAAAAACTGCCCCATAAGCATCACTGGCTTTAAGCACTAATGGGAAAACAAGCTTATTTTATTGGAATTTCAGAGTTTATGAATAGATCTCTATCCTATAGATTTTGTAGATAATGCAGATATATCTGCCTATCATGCAATTAGCAGTTTCAGGAATAACTCTGGAGAAAATAGCATGAAAATAATGGTGTTCTTAACACTCTGACCTGCTTTATCTCCAACCTGGCAAATGGCTTATAATGACTCACAAATGAAATAATGAAACACACCTGGTAGTCCATGACCACCTTGTTGGAACAGAGCAGTGTTTCGGTGCTTGATTATACCTTATGCCTACTAAACTATCTAAGTCAGTTTTTACAGTCCTGATTTTTAATTATTTCAATAATATTATTGATTTTAATAATTGCTTACTATTTTGCACCAAATATGCATTACACATTACTTAGAAAAGCCTCTTACCAGAAAAAACACCAATCCGCGCAGAGTGTAACATTTCCCTCAATTTCTCATAATAACCTTAATTTATATACCAACAACTATTTTGACCAAGATTATAGTAGCAAATTATCAAGAAATAAGATGATTACTGCTTCTTAAAAAGCATTAATGTTTTTCTGCGGAGATTTATATACTTCATAATTATGGAATGTTCTGGTCAATTTTCTTCATGGAAAAACACATAAAGGGCAATTTTCACTGTCAGTGATTTTTGTTGACCGTTTTTTTTTTAGCAATGAAAGTTTGACAAGCAAACATATTTCAATTTAATTAAGTCATTCACTTCGTGTGTATAGGAGTCATCAGACCCTGTTTCTACATGTATCTACATATTGCATGCAAACAATCAGTAATTCACAATTTGTGTCACATAGATTTTTATTAAATTATGCTCATGTTAATCATGCAACAGATGCATCACAAATTAATTCTAACATAAATAACTACCAAAACCATAATTTGTTACCACAATTTCGGGGAGAATCTAACATAAACCCTTTGAGTGCTGGAACCGGATTTTGAAGGCCTTTGCAAACAGTTTGGATCCAGATGAGACGCCACAGAACGTGGCGTCTCATCAGGATCCAAACTGTTTGCTATTTTGATAGTATTCTTTGAAAAAAATCGAAGAAAATGCTAATTTTAGAAATTCAGCAGACGACATTTTAGCAGACGACAAATTACCCAGCATGCAAAGGGTTAAAAAGAACGAAAATTGTCATTAATGTTCTTCTTCTATAATACTGAGACATAGAAAACTGTCAACATACACTTATAATTATGAATACCACACCCAATGAAAAGTTCGTATATCTATTGAAGATAAAGCAGTTTAAAATACCTTAGTTATATTTGAGATAAAAATGTTTAATATTATCGCAGTAATATTCAATAAAGATGAATATGTTTCACATATCATAGTTATATTTGTAATGATATATAGCTGCTAGCATAGTTTTAAATTAATAAGAAATAAAGCCCTTTAAAATAAAAAAATTATCATTTATTAGTGATATAGTTGTTAAAGAGATTATGAATATATAGATTAGATATAGAGGTGTTCTCAATAATATTTATATCTATTAGAGATATAGCTGTTGAAATATAATAATTATATTTATAATTACAATATTTGTTAAGAGGTTATTAATATATAAATTATAGAAAGAGGTGTGCATGCATGCATGCCTGAAATTGTCAGGTCAAAATTGCGACATTCCATCAAAATTGTCGGGACATTTGACCACAAAGCTGAACTTTTCCGCCAAGACTCCAAAAACGATCTTTCTTTCCATCTATATTTCAGTCAGTATATCACTTACAAAACCTCTACATTTTTAGCCAATATTGACGATAAATGTGTTTAAGAATTTTATCAACACAAACATTCTCCTTTTTTGCGGTAGTTTAGACACAGGCGCTCTATCGCATGACTCCATAAAGTGAAATGTGGGGTATGCCTATATTTAACACCCAATCGAGACAGGCTTATTTCGATTGAACATGTGTAAATCGTGTAACGCATTGTACCCGCATCAAGCACTGTTCTTATTCAACCAATGGTTAATTAACCCTAAATTTAGATTGATGCAATCTTTTCAAACTATTGCAAACTTACAGTTATGCAAGCCATCAACTTGTATTGGTCTACATTCAATTTGTTTGAAAATCAGTGTTTTGGACGATTATACGGGCAGTTTTTAACTTAAGGTGATATAACACACAGGATAATAGTTATCAATGGACTTGATTGTGCCATGAAATACAAAGGCAATTGCCTCTTATTTCATAACAATTCATTTATCGAAAGATATTAGGGATTCTTGACTAGCGTATTTTATTGTGAACTTATAGAAATTACATTGTTTTTTTATGAAAGTTGGGACGAGTCGTTATATATCGGGATACATAAGCAGCCCAAAAGCGGGGCTGTCGCGCCGAGATCGGGAGGTCTAGCATGTATGTGTGCATGAGGTTATTGTTATACTTATAAGAGATAAAGCTGTTACAAATTAGGGAATACTTATTGTTTTTATTAAAGGTATGGCTGATATTATAACTATATATACATTAATGAGCAACAGCTGTTAAGAAACTTTAGTTATATTTATTTTAGATACGGTTGTTCAAGAAATCCTAATTATTAATATATGAGCCACATTCTGTAAAAACAGGGTTAATTGCATGTGCGTAAAATGTATTCCCAGATTAGCCTGTGCAGTCAGGTATGAAACTTTGCGCTTAAATTGTACTTTTTGTTTAAAGGAAGTCTCTTTTAAGCAAAAATCCAGTTTAAGTGGAAAGTGTGGTCCCTGATTAGCCTGTGTGGACTTTCCCAGAGTGCTGCTAATATTCTTAGGAGTACTACATGTTTATACAATTAAAGAGAGGACAGAAGCAGTATACATGGACTTTATAAAAGCCAAGCAATATCTCACCTCCTGTACCAAAGAGCATCTTCTCCTTGGAAAAATTTGACTTAATGCATCTGCATAAAGTGTCATCCCAGATAAGCCTGTGCAGTCTGTGTAAGTCTGCACAGGCTAATGAGCGATGGCACTTTCCGCTTTTATGGAATTTTTCATTTGAGGGAGCTGAGACTCTTCTAAACAAAAAATCCAGTCAAGGGGGAAAGAGTTGTCCCTGATTAGCCTGTGCGGACTACACAGGCTTATCTTGGACGACACTTTACACATATGCATTTAACCTTGTTTTCCCACAGCCCAGCAATATCTCACCTTCTGTACCCTGTACCACAGAGCATCTTCTCCTTGGAAAGGCATCATCATGCAGTCAGTATCCAGCCACTCAACTAGTACACAACTCTTCAATATTAGTGTCAGTTTAATATGTATCCACTTATTCAGTGCAGATTTGTTTCAATTTTGTCAGTCCAACATATATTTACATAATTAGTACTGCATTTTTCAAATTCTGACTTCTTAAGTTAAATTCACAAATCCCTGGGATCTTGCCCTATCACTCTTATATAATCCAACTGACCAAAGTCCATCAAGTCAGATTAGATGATATTCTTCAATACTAAAAGTCCTATATGCATCCATTACATATTATATCTCCAAATACAATATTCCATTGCATATACACTTACAAAGTCCTGATATTTAACTTTGTAATTATTCTTATTAATGAGTTTGAAATTCTGGAAATTAAATCTATATAAAAGAACTAGTCTATCCCAGTACCAGATGCCTTTCGGCAACATGTCAAGCCCTTTGTCAAAAATGCTTGTAATTATTTAACCCTTTGAGCGCTGGAACCGGATTTTTAAGGCCTTTGCAAACAGTTTGGATCCAGATGAGACGCCACAGAACATGGCGTCTCAGCAGGATCCAAACTGTTTGCTATTCTGATAGTATTCTTTGAAAAAAAAATCAAAGAAAATGCTAATTTTAGAAATTTAGCAGACAACCTTTTAGCAGACGACAATTTTCCCAGCATGCAAAGGGTTAACAAGCTGCTTCTAGATAATAGTTGACCATTGACCTTTAATGTGACCTTGACCTTCACCCAAGGGGGGACATACCTTCTCCACATAGTGAGCATCTGTGGCAAATAATGTTCAAATTGCATGATGAATGACGAAGTTACAGTCCCCACAAGTTGTTTTTTTGGCCAAAATCGACCTTTGAGCTTTAAATTTGACCTTGACCTATGAAGTAGGGAAACAGATGTAACATGCCACACATAGTAGGCATTTTTGGAAAGTTAATTGAATTGCATGAAGAATGGCACAGCTTCAGTCCAGACAAGTTGCTTTATGATCAAATTTGACTTTAGACCTCTTAGCGTGACCTTGACCTTTGAAGAAGGGATACAGGTGTAATACACAACACATTGTCTTACGGTGGTGGTATTTGCAATAAGTAATTTGTTACTTAAATTGCATGAATGACAAAGTTACTGTCTAGACAAGCTGGAACACACACATGAAAAACATGAAAGCACATACACTTGAACATTCGGACTGATATATTGAGCTTTCTGCTAAAATTAATCCAATCTCTATCCAGTCAATGATCCCAGATGTTTCCAACAAACTGAAATCCTTCAAATCATAAAGAATGCACCAAAAATTACAACAAAAAAAACACAATACCAAATTCTGGAAATACATAATTTCTTAACAAGATGCCAAACTGTTATAATCAACATTTTAAAGAAACGCTTTATATATTTACGAGAAGGAAATGTTCAGGAAATAGGTTAAGAAATGACATACAAAACCCTGTACGAATGGAAGAGGATAGCACTTGACCATTCACTTGAATTCCTAAAAGACATCATGAGGATATTGTAGTTTGATTGGACAAACCCACGGAAGAAACTGGTTACCTTTTTTTTTTTCAAATAAAGCTATTTCTCCATACTTCCTCAATTAAGTGAACACGTGAACAAGAAATCAAGATGCTGTGTTATAAAACCACATATGCCCACAGTGGAAGCCTGATGAGTATTGATTCATTGCCCAATTCCTAAAGTACACGAATATTATTCTCACTTAGAATAGACACAATATTTACTGATTCTTAACTTGTATGGCAACAAACACCAATCACCAAAGAATTCTTGGCTCAAGATAATGAATTTGCATTGTTTGTTATTATACCAATGTTCAAATGTATGAATAAATACCGTATCACACTTTTTTAACGTTTTTCCTTAATAAATGCCCCATATATTTTGTTTAAAAAGGCAGATGTATTCCATTTATTGAATTAATCCAACAAAAGAACACTACATGCTAAAAACTAACCCCTTGCACATATTTAAGCCATTTACATATCCTGCACATAACATGGAAAGACCTACTGACATACACCGGTACTTTTAAGTTTTGGTACGTTCTCCAGTCTGTCCCACATCCTGTTCTGATGCATTTTCTCACGGCTAATCACATCAATTAATGAAACAGTAATAAAAGTTACAATTGGCCAACAATTAACTACACAGCCATAATATCTTAATTGATACGTAGAACAATTTTGTCGGAAAATATTTAATGAGAAAACTGTGAAATTTAAGAAGTCACCTTATTTTGTACCTAAGATCTACCGAAATGTCCATTTTTTATATCACACATTCTATTTTCTGCTTTCAAATTTTAATATTGTTCGATCCATTGGCAAATATTTAGCATAAATATTGTACAAATACAAAAAAGAAATAGTAGCATTTATGTTACATTGTTCATGGCCTTTCCTAAGCACCTTAGTAGTAAATGCTCTACTTTGCAGATTAATAATTAAATGCATTTCAATAAACTGAGTTCATTGCCTCTAAAAAATATTTTACAATTAACAATTTAAAGCCTAAACTAGAGATTGAAATATATTGAAATTTGTACTGTGGTCTTTTTTTATATCCATTTTACTGCTTCATTTAATAACTTTAGATTTTCGCAATTAAAACATTGATAAGGGAAAAGTTCATAATGTTATATTTTGAGATTATTTTACAAATAATACATTGATTTGAAAAAAAAAATGAAGCAAGTACTAAAAAACAAAAGCAGAAATAAACGTGTATAACATTTTCTGTACTTAAAAAAAAAATCGGAACATCTAAAATGGCAGTTGATAACAGTTCATAATGGATCAAACCATATGAACACTTAAAAGTATATGAGCCTCACTCTGTGAAGAGGGGGTTTAACCCTTTGCATGCTGGGTAATTTGTCGTCTGCTAAAATGTCGTCTGCTGAATTTCTAAAATTAGCATTTTCTTCGATTTTTTTCAAAGAACACTATCAGAATAGCAAACAGTTTGGATCCTGATGAGACGCCACGTTCTGTGGCGTCTCATCTGGATCCAAACTGTTTGCAAAAACCTTCAAAATCCGATTCCAGCACTCAAAGGGTTAATGCATGTGCGTAAAGTGTCGTCCCAGATTAGTCTGAACAGTCCGCACAGGCTTATCAGAAACAACACTTTCCACCTTAACTGGATTTTCATCAAGAAGAGTCTTCCTTCAAACGAAAAATACAATAAAAGCGGAAAGTGTTGTCCCTGATAAGCCTGTGCAGACTGCACAGCCTTATCTGGGAAAACACTTTACGCACATGCATTTGACCCCCTTTTCACAGAGCAAGGCTCATATTTATGATTTTGGAAGTGATTATTAACCCTTTGAGCGCTGGAACCGGATTTTGAAGGCCTTTGCAAACAGTTTGGATCCAGATGAGACGCCACAGAACGTGGCGTCTCATCAGGATCCAAACTGTTTGCTATTCTGATAGTATTCTTTGAAACAAATCGAAGAAAATGCTAATTTTAGAAATTCAGCAGATGACATTTTAGCAGATGAGAAATTTCTCAGCATGCAAAGGGTTAAAAGGGACAAGAGATAAATTTAACGCCAATGCAAAGCATAAATAAAGTTATGTATGGCTTATGCAATGGTTTTCCAAAGTAAAATGAAACCAAAACTTAATGCAATCTGTTAATTCTATGATGCAAGACTTAAACAAAAAAACTGAAACATCATGTATATGATCCATGTGCTTAAAGTACCATCCACTTTTATGGCATTATTCATTTTAAGAAAGTCTCTAAAACTAAACGAAAATCAACTCTATGCGGAAAGTGTCGTACAAGATAGCCTTTGTGGACTGCAAATGCTTATCTGAGACAACACTTAATGCACATGCTTTAGCCCAGTTTTCCCAGAATGTGCCTCACAATATACAAGGATTTGTGTATGCATTACATGCATTACTGCATGATTTCTAATCAGCTGCAGTCTGTTTCCATTTCACAGCTGTTTTACAGTGTTGTGTATGCTGCATTTCACATAGACTAAAATGCTGTTGTTTTATATTTATTAAACATGAGTAACATGCCATGAAGACAGATTATTCCTACCACAGAGCTTGATAAGATGTGTAGCAACAACCTATCTCATATCAGACTTTTAAATAAACATAAAATATATCAGCGAATTCAAGTTTGAGCACAAAAATATTATATCTGATACATTTGTTATTTATAGTGTGTATTTCGTTATGTCACCTATTTTTGCCATGTACTTTCGATTTCACATCGCAAAATTTTATTACCGAATATACTGAAAATATGAACTTTTTTCAAGTAATGTAATATACCAGTCGTGATATTTTAATCAATATAAACTAATAATTGTAAAAAAATACGGTATTTTAGAACTTTTCTTTTTCGTCATTCGTGGTTGACAGTCCCTTTAAAGGCAATAGAAATAGCATTTTAAAAAAATCGTTAAATTTGCAGCAAGCCCCATTATTTGCATTTATACATACAGTGCACACTTTATTATAGAAATCAGAAAAAGAAATTACTTCACATTATGAGAGAGATTATCACTCCAGCGTTTTGATGATACACCTTTTAAAAAAGGGACAAATTTGTCACAAAACAAGGTTTTCAATTTGAAAAAAAAAAGTCTGATAAAGGGAGACAACTCAAAATGTGCATTGGTTACTGATTGTCTCTAGTTACCCCGCTTGTGTCAAATAAAATAAAATTCAATCTATTGCCTCAAAGTGTGACCTTGACCTTGGAGATATCGACCTAATTATTTCGCGTGACACACCGTCCAATGATGGTGAACAAATGTGCCAAATGATTTTAAAATATGACAATAAATGACATAGTTATGGCCCGGACAAGCTCATTTATGGCCATTTTTTACCTTTGAACTCAAAGTGTGACCTTGACCTTGGAGATATCGACGTAATTATTTTGCGCTACACACCGTCCAATGATGGTGAACAAATGTGCCAAATGATTTTAAAATCTGACAATGAACGACATAGTTATTGCCCGGACAAGCTTGTTCCGCCCGCCCGCCAGCCAGCCCGCCAGCCCGCATTCGCCAATCTAATAACCAGTTTTTTCCTTCGGAAAACCTGGTTAAAAATATTTGTCCTGCAAGTTCACTCATCAAAATTACTAATACTGAATTTTTAACACATTTCTCAAGTCAGAAAAATATCTTATGTACAAACTCATCAATCCTGTCCATTATTATTTTTTCACAAATTATAATAATAAACACAAATATGACGCTTAAAATTCCATAATATTGTATCCATATAAATTCAAGGCCTGACACACAACAAATTATTTCCACTAAAATTGCGTATACAATGAATACAAATTCCCTACCACCCACAGCAAATGAACATGCAGTTCTGAAAAAAAAATATTTCCATCTGCAAATGATAAATCAATCAAAAACCACCCAGTGGTTAGTCCAAACCTCACATACAACTGGGATATGATAAGATTTCATAAGCAACATTGACATCGGAGACTTATAACATAAGTCCTAATTGTCCCCAAAAAAAACACACTAAATCCGAGCCAAACAAGATCCTCGTGACACAACAATCAGAAACATCAGCTCCATTTTGTGTATTATATCCCTATTCAATAACAGGCAATTTCAGCACATGTTTCACATAACCACTTCTGCTTTAAAATAATTAAATAAACAGAAAACAAACTTCCTTTCAGTCTTTTGGAATCTTTTAGAATGAATGGAAATCCCAAAAATGTAAATTAACCATTGAGCACCAGAATGGCTATACCACTGAGCATAGATGAAAGTTTCTTGGTGCTTAATTACAACTCTGCAACCACCTCTCCTCACTTATTGAACTAGCATGTACAGCGAATTAGATCAATCAAGATGCCTGATTCTTAGCAGGAGCTCTGCCAAGAACATTCATGCAAACAAGATACCACTGGCCCCCACTAGACAATTACTGTCATTTATTGATTTCTTCTTAATTGAATCAGAGGAATGACATCTGTATTTCTCCGTTTTCCTCTTGTTTGTTGTTGTTGTTGCTATTCAATTAAAGACTGACTATTTCTCAAATTTTCATCTACTGCCTTCCCTTTACCACAGCCATGCAATACAACATTAAAATTATTAGATTAAGAATTTAAGAAAACAATCACTGTAGTCTGTATATGCAAGGTTTCATGGGGCCCCTAAAAGTCGCCGGGGGGGGGGGGCAATTGCAATCAGTTTAAGAAAGCTGAAACCTAATTCCCATTTTTTTACTTTTTTTACTTTTACTTAAAAAGTATATTGCCATGCAACCTTGTATAAGATAATATTGAACACAAATAGTTTCCTCATGTTCAATCAATGACAAACATTACAGTAAAGTCTCAATGGCCTTTGGATTGTTGATCATGTTGATCAAAAGATGGGACATTTTAAACGTCTTATTGCGCAATCATTAAGATTGAAATTACCCCACAGTCCATTTAATAGCAGTACTAAATTGTATGTACAGCGCTTACGTTAACAAAACTATCTAGCAAAAGTGTGTCAAACCGAACATGAAACGATATTTCACCTGTTCAAAGCAGACAACAAAAGCAAATAAGTTGAATACTTAATGTGAAAAGGCGTTCATTCATGAATGTACTGATGGAACGATAGTAAAATCCATGTAAAAAAACACGTTTATATGCTCAATTAAACATTGTAACTATCTTTTATAATGACCATGTCAGGTGATAGGGCTTTTAACGGTAAACCAAATTTATTTTGTTAAGCTTAAGTTGGATGGTAGTTTGACCGAATTTATTTTGTTATGCGTAGGTAACTTAAAGGGCAGTTTGAACATCTGCGTATGATAATTTATCTTAATTCGTAAGCAGTCAGAGATTGTACAGTGATTATACTGAATAAATACACCTGAAGCTCAAAACAAGTCACAAATTTGAAAAAAGATACAACTTATGTATACAAATTGATACATTTGGGAGGAATATCACATTTACCACAGTGACTAATGAAAGCTACAAAAATAATAGTGTTATTCTTTTAACACTTAATTTAAGTTTGTACAACTAGCACAAATTATTCTTGAAAATCAATACAGACTGAATGTACAAAATTGTCACTTTCAATAATCATACCAAATCATTTGAAGACCCTATTAGTAATTTTGATCATACAATGAAGACATATTTACAATTATGTATAGCACACTATCACTTCTCCTAAATGGACATCCGTCTCCACAAAACCATATCCCACAACATCCATATTTGCAACTAGCAAGTAATTATAACCTCTGAACACCACTAATTATTTTAATATCTCCCTGGCCACTCTGCATTCCTAATAGGTTACACACCACTTACATTCACATATTTCCTACAAGAAAAGAAACGTAAGTAAAACCATAATTGCTGTTCATTCAATAAATCCGTTCGACATAATGTAAATTGCCATCCTACTTATTAAAATATCGTATTATACATGCTCTAATGGTGCTAGTCAATACAGCTGTTGCATGTATACATCGCTTAACACAAATGAATGGAGGAAAAGCGCTTTAAAATATTTAACACTTCATTCAAAATTCGATAAATCTCCCAAAATCATGCAACTGTGTACAATATAGTATACATCACTTAACACAAATGAATGGAGAAAAAGCGCTTTAAAATATGTGTGTACAATATAGTATACATCACTTAACACAAATGAATGGAGAAAAAGCGCTTTAAAATATTTAACACTTTATTCAAAATTTGCTAAATCTCCCTAAATCATGCAACTGTGTACAAGTATATTGAACCAATTAAATAGAAACGTGTTACAGCTGACAGAAGCTGATTACCTGATAGAAGTTTTACACCTACTCCGTGTTGACAAGATGTTTATGCAAATTATAACTACTGCATAATTTGTACATTATAAGTTATTACTACCATGATCTTTCAATCACTAATGAACGCTTTTTTTTTAAGAGGCTTTTGTGGTATTAGTTTCAAGGAAGTCTTTTCATAAAGTTTATCCAATGTGTATGAAGAAAGTGCCATCATAGGACTAAATAGACTGATCTGGGAGGACATTTTAGTCTCGTGCATTTGGCCACATGTTCTTACCACACGACTTATAAAATTCGTACATTATATAATTTTCAGTGACCATAACCATGTATATTCTGATCATTTGTTAAAAAAAATAAAAATAAACTTTACAATAGGTAGCTTGTAATTAAATGATCAGATTACAGTCTGGACAAACCTTTTGAGGCCAAATTTGACCTTTGACCTCTAAGTGTGACCTTGACCTTTGAGGTTTAGAGACAATCGTTAAAGGCTGCAACATATTGTTGTTTGATAGTTTACATTTGTACCAAGGTATTTTAAAATCAATAACTATATGGCAGAGTTTTGGATCAGAAAGGAATTCGTTTAGTAGTGCTTTGACAAAATTTGACCTTTGACCTCTAAATGTGACAATGACCTCTGAGGAAAGGATACGGATGTTACAAGCAACATCTTGTCATATGATGGTTAACATTTGTACCAAGTTATTTTAAACATAAATCTATATATGGCAAAGTTATTGCTGGGATAGGAATTTTGGACAGACAAAAGTTATATGGACAGCAAGACGGACACATAGACGCACAGACAAAGCAATTGCTATTTGCCACCTTCTTCAAAGGAGCATCACCATGTTAATGTCATTCAAAAAATTAGTTGTACAAAACAGTATTTTTCAAAGCACTAATTGGTAGTCAGCATGCAAAACATTAACGTTCCTTTTCTGGTCATACATTTTTGTTCACAGTGATACACAACACATAAGGTTTATTTTCTAATGGCTAACAGTGGTTTACCATCAAACCTTCCCAGTGTGGACCTGTCATTAATGATTATCATGGGCCTGATGGGCAGGAACATAAAAGCAAATTAAGACGTGAAATATTGATGTCTGAAGTCATTTTATTGCCCTAGCTGATCACTGTGACCTCAGGTTGACACTTACTTTGCCAATAAATCAATGCCTGTGTTTTAATTGGAACATGAATTCATAAGTTTGAGCTATTATTCAGTTTGAGGTATGGTCTCAACACCTGTTTTGACAGGGTTCAGCAAAACAAAAATATGAAATACAAACCATTTAGAAATTGATAAAATTTCAGGTTTGGTTTTAATCTCAGATCTTTCCATTCATAAAATACCCATGTTGCAAGAGCGATATGCATAATTTGTGTATTAAGCGGGCAATAAAAAAAAAATACCTTAAAGGGACAGATTTTTTACATTCATAAAGCATAATATACCAACAAATCAAGCATCACGACAAACATTCATGTGAGTTCATGCAAAGGATAAAATTGTATCAACCAAAAGAAACAAGTTGTACCATTGGATTCCTTAATCCAAAACCCTAAATAAACATGCTAACACCTCAACCATTAAACATTCTGATTTTTAAATATGAATATCCACTAATAAAGGTACAGGCATGTGTTTATAGTCTGATTACTAAAAAAATATTCAATCGACTTTAACATTTACCCCCCCCCCCCCCCCCNCTTGATCACTGGGATATAAGTCGTCCGTTTACATTCGGTGAAGTTTGCAGCCACGGCACATTGGCTTATTTCCCTCACAGGTACCCATTTATACACTTTTTACAGGTGATAAATGTGTAGTAAAGAAAGCAAATTGTTAAATTGCTCCTCTATTAACCTGATTCTTAAATGTTATAAATCTGTGACAAAACTTTGGAAAATTGTATCTATATTAATTCGGAAATCTGTGAACAGGTATCATTTATCAGGGTTGGTATAAAAATGAAATAAATTTGTAATCAGACTGAATGAGCTGATTTTACCAGATGGACAAACAAATAACCTTAGCAGACATTACATTAATTATAAAACAAACATTAATTACAAGTAATCAACATCAACTGACGCTATTTGAAAACCTAGGAGAACTAAAGCTTGAAGAAGATTATATAAAAGTTTGGGATACTCTATTGTAAAATCCACCAACTATTACAAATACAATTGGTTTTCTTTATCCTAATAGTATCAGCACGCTGGATGGCAAGGGAGATAAATCATTACATTCAAATTATGGTTGAAAACCTGAGTGACCTACCTTGATCACATATAATTTATATGGCATCATTTGTGATACAAATTTGTTTAATTAAAATTACATGCTTAAATTGCAACATAATTCAATGCTACATTTTAAAAAGAAGTCAGAGAAGTACATGTAACAAGACGGCCATAATGTCACGAAATTACAATAAAATAAGGTAAAATTTGGACAAAGTGTCAATCAATTTCTTGTATTTCATAATTGACAAAAAATGACTTGAGCTAGATATTTGTAGGAAAAAAAAAAATTCTGGCTCTGGACAACAAATTCAACAACAAAAGCATGCTAAAATAATAAAACATGTTTCAACTAATATAAGATAGTTATTATTATTTACCTTTTCTTCCGCCACATTCGCTCGAAACTCAGCCTCAATCTTTCGCCGCTCAAGATCCTTCATCTGCAAAATAAACAAGACCCAAAATTACAATTGACCTATGTCTAGTTTGTACAAGACAATGTTTATTAGCCATTTAGAATTCTGGACTGCACACTTTGTCTCATAAAAATAAGCCTTGCCCTGTAAAAAGGGGGTTTAATGCATGTGTGTAAAGTGTGGCTTAATTTATAAGGGACAACACTATCCCCCTAAACTTGATTTTTGCTAAGAAGATAATTTCTTTAAACGTAAAATATCATAAAAGCTGAAAGTGTCGTTCCTGATTAGCCTGTGCTGAGTGCACAGGCTTATCTGGGACGACACTATATGCACATGTATTAAGCCCCCTTTTCACAGAGCGAGGCTCAAATATTGACATACACATTCTGTCAATCATACAGTGTTGGTCAGTGATTGACCAAGGGTTATAACACTAAATATAAGTACAAGAACCAAATGGTAGCACTAAAAAAAAATAAAGCCAACATCTCAACACAATTATTCAATTATGACAGTATTTTTTTAGTATGCAGTAATAAGCACTTTTCTCAATGCAATATTGTATACCATGCATAATATGATCTATTAATATACTGATGATGTAAGGTGTGGAGGGGGATGCCCTCGACCCCCACTTACCTATTGACAAGGAAAATAAAACATAAATAACGGAAAAAAAACAATCTCATCACAACAACTACCTCACAATCAAAAAACAAA
>VMBQ01007840.1:0-32060 GCA_007657795.1 Dreissena rostriformis
CCTTCAAAATCCGGTTCCAGCGCTCAAAGGGTTAACACTACAACGGATAAATACATATGATTATATTAGAACTTAACGATGGGTGTTCGAATTCCACGAAGTTTTTTCAAAACACACTCGTCTGTATTGCGTCCTTTTAATTTCAATGCTTTAAATAAGTGATGCAAGAGGTTAACCGGTTAACCTATTGAAACGACCAGTTAACCGGTTACATTTCGGGGAAAAGGTTAATATGATAAACAAATTAATATTTATGCTTTTTTGTCCATGATATATTTCGTACGATTTTACGTTTTGCGCGCGACATACTGACAACTTTCGCTGGCGATTACATGCCACACCAACGACGGTAGTACATAACATGTCATCAAACAAAGTAATAAAGCAATAAATCAGTACCTTTGTGGTTACAAACAGGGGTCCGTTTTGATAATTTGCCCTATTGTTTTGTTTAACTCGCGAAAATGTAACTAGCGAACTGCGGGGAGTGAAGCCCCTATTAGCGAAGACGTTTTAATATAGCCGGACAGACAGACAGACAGATGTTTGTGGTATTACACGTTGAGTTGTCGATTATTTGTGCTACGTTCGATCATGCTCACTATTTTATTTTATTCACACATGAGTCGTGTTCTGAGAAAACTGGGCATAATGCATGTGCGTAAAGTGTCGTTCCAGATAAGCATGTGCAGTCCGCACAGGCTAATCAGGGACTAAACTTTCCGCCTTAACTGGATTTTCGCTAATAAGAGACATCATTTAAACGAAAAATTACATAAAAGCGGATATTGTCGTCCCTGATTAGCCTGTGCGGACTGCACAGGATAATCTGGGATGACAATTTACGCACAAGCAGTATGCCCAGTTTTCTCAGAACACGACACATATTACATATTACGAAAGTTACATAAAGATGAACACCATATTTAAAGTGTGAAAAACTTTTGTAAACAAATAAAATTAACGCAAAATAGTCTAACGGTTTTGGCTTTATTCGTTTGGTCTGTGGACTGCGACTGAAACTTCACTCAGACAGCTTTCAAAAACGTACTTCAAACTGGACAAACGCGCAAATTGAAGTGTATGAATTTAAAGCGATCTCTTTATACAATTTCCGGTTTTCATTAAGTGAATGTCACCCTAAAAGCATCTAAGGGCAAGTTTAATTCATGGGCTCATATTTTTCCATTCGTGTGGCAAAAGTTTTAATTAAGTGCGGCGGCATATGAAATATATGTAAAGTACGATTGAAACAAAAATAATATAATCTGAACTATCCTCAGTTTCGATGAATAATTTATAAATTATAAATTATTCATGTATTGGTTATCAATCTTAAGTTGCCAGTAGTAACCGTGATCTGTATATAACCCAAAAGCCACGACTACGTAGTGTTAGTTTCAGTCAAGTTACGGAGAAATACGGCGAAATGGATGTAGTTAACGCAATTATGCATTTGATCGCCATCTATGATATCAGTCTTCGTGTATTCAACAACGGGCATGTTCTCGCAGAGAGTTCTTTGCTCCGGTCGTGCCAAAACACACAGGTCTCTATTCTACGGGAAATTATCGGGGACAGCTACGAGGATTGTCTGGACGAGTGTCGACGTAGACCAAGCTGTACGGCTGTGAGGTACCACCATCAGATGAAATATTGCTCCTTGCTGGACGGGCAGACGGACTTTCAATCCATGGACACATCTGGTCCACTGTGCGTGTATTCTACCGTAGGAAATGACGACAGGGATCAGCACGGGTCTTGCGCAGACAAGAATTGCAAGAAACATGAAACCTGCGCCAATCCAAAGTACCAGAAGTCAGATGAGTCGTGCGTGATTACGGAGTGTCCAGCGCCTGCAGCTATAGAAAATGCCCTGCTGCTATCCAATACTCGTGCCGTCGGTACCCGGAACCGATATAAATGCATATTCGGCTTCATGGGAAACGGAAATCCGGCAATAGATTGCCTGACAAACGGGAGCTGGTCATTTACAGACTTCCATTGTCTGAAGATGTGCCAGCCACCTACGACCACATACAGAACAGCTGATCTGGTCCAAAATTGGAGTCCAATAGACAGGGATGCTCATTTCAGATGCAAGCCCAATTACAGTGCCCATATAAAAACATTCCAATTAACGTGTAACTCGTCCGGCAGTTGGGTAAATAAAGTTTATAAACCATACGGTCATCTACCATGCTATGGGGAGGGGCAATTGTTTTTCGAGCAGGACGACTACAGAACATTGTATCGTCCGTATGCAGCGGGAATCGTGACCTCAGCTGAAGGCAAGTACATGTAAAGATAGTCAACAACTTAGTGTTTCAATCTGTCTAGTTATTTTCACAGTGTAAAGACTTTCGTTTTAATGTGTTAGATTTAGAAAAATACACTTATTATCGGGTGAACTGTGACCTAGATATATTGCGATAATTAAATGTAGCGGGAATACCGAATGCCAATAGAATTAAGCAAGTTTTCAAGTAATTGGAGGGGGGAGGCTTAAAACAACGGTTTTATGTATTAATGAACGAACATTATTAATCTATGCTCTAATCAGAATAATACATTATTCACAGAAACTAGTAACTTTTTTCACCAGGCTAACAGGAACGACTCTGTCAAAGTAATTTCTATGTTACAATTCACGGGTTAGGAAAAGCTATGTATTATCAAAGCGTCACCTCGGCTTATTACTAAATTGTTAATGCTTTATAGTAAACATGATAAATTACAATTATAAAGGACCACGTGCTACTATACGGTTTTTCTCATAATGCTGCAGCAAAAGTTTCACATACTTCATATTTGTAATTCCTCGAAATGTATATCTATTCATGCCACTTAATGCATCTAGCATGATTAAATAAGTTGAATATGAATGTTGTGTATACTATTTATCATAAATTAATATAATTCTTTGATTGGTATAAAATAACGTTTATATATTCTTGCTAGTATTCGCTCTTGTATTTCTTTTTAATTTGACAATCCATAAATCTATTTGCAGTCCTGCTTGTTTAAGGTTATTTTCACTGAAGAACATAAAGGGTGGTATGCGATCTCATTATTAACGGTAGAGATATCATGATGGACTTTATCTTCCATTGTTTTATGTAACATTTTCACGTTCGAATACACAGCAATGTAAACTTTATCGATTTTTAAGAAAAGCGTCTGAATGATCTTGAGCGCGGGGTTATACAGACGCTTAATTTGAATTGGTCTATTGTGTCCGAACAAGCTGGTGTTTCATTTTAATAACGAAAATCGGGGATCCGATCTGTGCCGTTTAGTTGTATATTTACATGACTTCAACATTTATTTCAACGCCAATTGTTGTTTAAAGATAATTCCTATTCCGATTCCATTTCTGAAAACACGAGTGGGGGAATTCACCGAACCTCAAAACTTACTTTACACCAACATAATGCATGTCGAGTTTCATTTGAATCATTCAACCGTTTCCAGAGCTGTTTGGGCCTACCCGTTATAATATATGATTTGGAAGCATTTTAGATCTAACTGTCACAATTTCTCTCTAATTGACTGTTTAATTCGCACAATTAAAAATAAAGTGTATGAATTTCTGTGTGATGATGGGCGCTAGATTTTAGATAGACAATTTCCGCCAGCGTTATTTATTCAATGAAATATGCATGTTTTCTGGTTCGTCGCCATATGTAATAATCAAATACAATTCCATGAAACTTAACAAATAATGTATCAACACATTATGTTCATTCACGTGAAGTTTCACAGTTGGGATCAATAAATTTCTAGTGAATTATTGTACTTCAATCAATAAAACGTTAACATTAATCTTCCTACGATAATATGACATTTCAATGAATATTCAATATGGTAACGGAATAAATGATAAGGAAAAGATTTTTTTTTAAGAGTTTGTAGATGATTTTTGATCTTCGGTTCTGCTAATAGTATTCAATTAAAATGTATTGCTTGTAACGCGGTAAATATGTTAGAAAAGTCGCTTTTCTTAAGCTATTATTGGTACAGATGTATTGCCGTACTTTACTTTGAAAAATTTACTTTTTTTTATAAAAAAAAAAGAGATTTATTAAAGATGTCAACCGCGCTATTTAAAGTTGCTTGTTTAATGTTTAGGAAACAAAGATACGCGAGTTTAGAAGTAACTACGTTGGCATAAAGGGGACATGGCAAATTATGTTACACAGCATCCTTTATTACGTGCGCACGTGGTAGCTATGACGTGTGCACGCGGTAGATATAACAAGCGCACGCGGTAGCTATAACGTGCGCACGCGGTAGCTATGACGTGCGCACGCGGTAGCTATGACGTGGGCACGCGTTAGCTGACCAATGATTATCAAGTTAGTCATCATCGAAAAAAATGGACCAATTTTCTCAGTGCAGTCGAAGCAAAATGATTTACATTTCGACAAGTTTCATTTTCCAATAACTGCGTGCGCACGTCATAACTATCGCGTGCGCATTTCATATCTATCTTGAACGCGCGGCATAGCTATCTCGTGCGTCCGTAATAGCTTTCGATTGCGCACTCGATATTTATTTCTATCAGAATTTCCATCGCGTGCGGACGGAAAAGGCATCGCTTGCCAACGTCATAGCTATCGCGTGCGCACGTCATAGCTATCGCCCGCTTAAGTTTATAACTTTATTATATCCAAATACATGAAGAGCTGAACAAATAAACAGACAAAATTTTCAATAGTTTACAAAAAGCATAAGCATAATATGTATACATGGTACAATATTTTACACGTCTTCAGGGATAAATACAGTTTACATTGAAATTATAAAATGAGTAAGCTTATATAAACATAAGTTTGAATTATTATTTATCGGCGCTTGTTATAGAGACCGCAAAGTCTATTTCCCCTTTATGCCACCGTAAGTTACTGATACGAAACGAAAATATATATGAGAAAATGAGACCTAGTCCCTGTATCATCAGTACATACAATTATGATTTTTCATTTTAGGAGCGAAAGAAATTTGTCAAACACAGGCCGGTTACCTTGGCTGGGTACGGTCAGAGGTGGCAAAACTAACCGAATACGCTGAGATTATTATCAGCCAAACCAAGACCGATATGAAAAGTCTTTTCGAAAACTGCTCTAAAATGATCGACGCCAACAGTCAAGGCAATACCGAGGCTCAATCCTACGACAAGCAGGTACAGAAAATAAAACAAAACTGGAACAAATATAAGGATACTGAAGGTTGTAAAACGGCAGAATACTGGGCATCTGAGGAACCGAATGGAGGAGATGAAGAGGATTGCATTGTCCTGAAGAAAATAGATGCGTACAGGCAACTGTATGATGTACCGTGCAATTGGGACAGAGACAGTGATGTCATTGGCTTCATTTGCAGTTTCGAACTAGAAGATGTTTAATACCGTTTATACATTCTTATGTCAAGTGTATTTTTGTCTGCTTTTTATATAATGTAAACCGGTGTTTTCTGCGCAAACGATTGTATAATAATTGATAATAAGGGATTGGTAATTTTTCTCGCGAAACAAAATACATACAGGCACCAATAAGTAAACACTAATGTTAGCGAAAAAAGTTGGACCCTTTGCAAGTACATGTGTATTAAGCTATTTTTATTTGGTAATATTCGAGGCTTCCGGCCATTAAAACCCATTAAAAGTTGTCTCTCAATTCGCGATAAATGTCTAATTTATAAGACAAACACAAATGTATTGAGTGCATTTCGCGGATGATTTAAGGCGCAATTTGATATCCTAATTACTTTGAAGACATGTATTCCTCATACCTTGCAATACATGTTTTATACATTCATTTGAACATTTTGAACAGATGGTCCTGTAATAATTGAGTATAGTTTTATAAGTTTCGTCATGTGCTATGAAGATTTTTGCGATTAATTATTATATTTCCGGTCTGCTTTGTATACTTTTTTTTTGTTTTTATGTACACGCACCCAATATCGTTGTATCATCCTTTATTTGTATAAAGGCTCTTCCTATTATTATTGCTGTTGCTGTTGTTATTATTATTCATATTATCATTATTATTTTTATTATTATTATTAGTATAATTATTATTATTATTATTATTATTGTTATTATTATTATTATTATTATTATTATTACAATTATTATTATTGTTGTTGTTGTTGTTTGTTGTTGTTGCTGCTGTTGTCATCGCGTCGTCCGTCCTTCAGTCTGCCTCGCTTCACGGGCGGAGTAGAAATCGGGAAGTATTGAAGGTTTTCAAATAAAACTTCATGTAAATAAAACTAGCATTGGGTATGGATATTACAAGTGGAAAGTGCATAGTACAAGGACCATAACTATTACTTCAGAATTTATAGAGTTATTTACCTTTTAGTAAATTTTCCTTTGCGGAGCAGACTCCCTCAGTATTGACAGTATTTAAAAAAATGGTCGTGTTCTGAGAAAACTGGGCATAATGCTTGTGCGTAAATTGTCATCACAGATGAGCCTGTGCAGTCCGCACAGCCTAATTAGGGCGACAATTTCCGCCTAAATTGGATTTTTGCTAAGAAGAGACTTCATTTAAACGAAAAATGTCATAAAAGCGGAAATTGTCGTCCCTGATTAGCTTGTGCGGACTGCACAGTCTCATCTGGGATGACAATTTACGCACAAGCATTATGCCCAGTTTTCTCAGAACACGACACAAATTGGTACATTGAGGAAACTGAGATTAAGTGCAGATAACAGGAACCAGAACGCTTTAGTATTTGTTTGCACTTTGCTTATTGTTTGTATACTTCGTTTCTTGTGTGGAGCATAACACGATTGATTATTGAAGGTATTCATTCACACACAGATACACATATCAAATATTGTATCGTCGAAAATTGGTTTTGTAATGAATTATGAGTGATGTGTTTTAGACTGACCGTTCTAATATTACACTTGCTTTGATCAGGTTAATGTTTAGACTACTAAATGGATCTGGTCGACGATATTAAACTTATTTTGGTTATACATTGTATACTTGTAATATTATCTCACGACTTTAGACGTTCATCCAAAGTTTCACGAAATAAGCGTCCAATATTGCATAACATAGTTAAATGTTGTATTGTATATATTGTATTTTATTGTATTGTGTATAATTATAAATTAAAACAATACAGGATTTTAACGATAAATTCTCTCCTGTAGATGCTTCTGGAATTTCATTATTTCTTTATTAATTCTTTTACACTACAAAGGATAAATGCTTATGATAACATTGTATATTAGTATTTTTTACTGTTTGTTCCTGCTATAATTTGCACTTGTTATATGTGTTGTGTGTGTTTTATACTACAAATGCATAATTTTAGTGCGGACACGAATTTGTCATTTTCCTTTCTGTGGATAATATTATTTTTAACACATGTTTACTATTAGACCCCATTTCCAATGTTCACCACATAGGAGTATTTTAATTAACCCTTTGCATGCTGGGAAATTTGTCGTCTGCTAAAATGTCGTCTGCTGAATTTCTAAAATAACATTTTCTTCGATTTTTTTTTCAAAGAATACTATCAGAATAGCAAACAGTTTGGATCCTGATGAGACGCCACGTTCTGTGGCGTCTCATCTGGATCCAAACTGTTTGCAAAGGCCTTCAAAATCCGGTTTCAGCGCTCAAAGGGTTAAGTTTGGTCCATGGCTGCAATATATAATATGAAACGTAACACATGTACAGATAAAGGGCAATTCGATGTAAAGCAAAATCTATCATTTAGAGGGGTTTCCACCGGGATCGTTTGCCATACTCCAATGGCCTTTCTCATTATTTGTAAATGCATTTGAAAAAAAAAATGCTTGTGCTACGGGATATTTTGTCGCGCATCTTAAATTGCAAATCATACCCTATAACAAATAGCGACTGACAAATCGTGTTAAAGCAAACAATGCGGTTTATACTGAATTATTAATAACAATATTTATCAAGTCCATAATTACCGGTGGTAATAATATCTTGAACGAGGATCCGTAGCCTATTTAAATACCATATTCCGCACGAAACCAAATCCAAACTATTGATCGAAATAGCTGCGAATGCATCGATGGCATATCCAGTAAAATACCGCTGACTTTGCAATAACAATCAAATCGAAGACAGACATCGCGACCAAAATTATATCATACGGTAAGTCGTTCTGATTCTTGACTTACGTGTGAGGACGTATAACTTCGTTCAAGAAAGTCAAATTCGGAGTGCCCGATTAAAATATTTGCGCCGGATCATGACCAAAAATAGCTCAAACTCTCAGATAAGATCAAAATGTCGTTGACAATTACGGTGAGGTTTGAAGAATCATACACGTAAATTCGAGCCAGGGAAAGCCGGGCCGTGGCTGATATGCTTTAAGGCGTAGTTAATACCTTGTCCAATTATTTGTTACAAATAATTACACATGTTATTGCTCGCGGAATATCTCAAACGCATTTTTATTATTCATTTTCTACTCTTGGATTTCAATGGTATTTGGAAAAAAAGATTGGACTATGGGAAATATTGTTGTTAAGAGGACTTGTTCACAGTTTGGCAAAATGACGATTAAAAAAGTCATATATTCAAGACAGAATGTCAACATGATTTTAAAACATGCGAAATAATACTCCTGACATAAAAACATGTAAAAGATATGGCTTCATTAATGGAAATTCAGAATTCGAAATCGATAAAGTAATAAAGCGTTTGCAACGCATTGCCTCGACAATTTGGAAAATACGTGTATAACGAATATAGCGATTATAATGTGCCCTTTTATACACAAGCACGAGTTGCGCAGTGATGGCGCGCTCGCTCTTTCTTCCAGATGTCCCGGGTTTCCATAGAAGAAAATATTTTTCATCAATTGTTTTTCGTGCAATTGTCATAAGTTAAGACTAAGCAAAACAATATTCATTTGTTCGTTAACATATTTAATGAGATTTTTTTTTAAATATGACAATATGTGAACATTTAACTACAAAAAATAACGCATATCAAATAGCTTATAAAACATTGTCATCGGTTACCGCAAACAATGCGGTTTGTATTGAATATTTATATTGAACTGTTCAATTACTTTAAACGAAGATCCACAGTATGATATTTCTAGACAAATCATTTATGAAAATGACAGTAAATACATTGACGGAATTTTAGATAACAAAACAGCAATACAACTTTATGGCTAAAACTATTTGCTGTTGTACGTGTATGTTGTTGTTATGTTGTTTTGAGCGTGTTATTTTATTCAAATAAACGTTTTAAAATTCAAAGTGCAATGCGTTTACTATAATAATTTCGCATGTAAAGAGCTTAATGTCAACTACATCACACAATTTACACAACGAAATAAACACGGAAAATAAATACATATTCCTAAACAGTTTTTCTCGGAATAGTCTAGACCTCAACCCCAAATCTGATGTAGTACACCCCCGAGTGCTGGCCTCATGGTATTGTCACTGTGTAACGGTAGCGGATCGGGATCTAGCGGTCATGCGTTAGCTTCAAAATCCACGATTACCAACTACTCGTTACAAACACCAACATGCAACGATTGCAAAATGACAAACTCATTTTCATTAACCCTTTGAGCGCTGGAACCGGATTTGAAGGCCTTTGCAAACAGTTTGGATCCAGATGAGACGCCACAGAACGTGGCGTCTCATCAGGATCCAAACTGTTTGCTATTCTGATAGTGGTCTTAGAAAAAAAATCGAAGAAAATGCTAATTTTAGAAATTTAGCAGACGACAAATTTCCCAGCATGCAAAGGGTTAATGCTTGTAATTATTTAACAAGCAGCGCCGTGCATATGTTTGACCTTTATTGAGACCTTGACCTTTGTCAAATGGGTGAACAACCTCTTCGCATGGAATATTTGTTGTTTTTTAACTTGCACGATGAATGACTGAAGTTTCAGTCCAGACAAACTGTAATTTCAACATTGGAGAGTTGACCTGTAAGTTACAGTTTGTACCCGACCTTTAGCCTCTAATTGTTACCTTGACCTTTGAGGTAGGAGACGGTTGTTACACAGGACACGCGGGCGCCACATGGTTAACATTTGCGGCGAGTTGTTTTAAAATTACATGATAAATGATGGATTTACTGTATGGACAAGCTGTTTAATGGCCAAATTTAGCATTTGAACTTGGAGATAAGGAGACTGACGTCACATTTGACACATCGTCTTATTATAGGGAACATTTGTGGTGGCATGATGAATGCTTAAGTTGCAGTCCGATAAGTTGCTATATGGCCGAATTTTACCTTTCAGCTATTAACATGCGACTTTTGAGGTAGTGAGACAGATGTTAAAACGCGTAATGCATTCTCCTCGTGTTGGTCTTTGTGGTAAGTTATTTCAAAGTTTCATGATGAATTACAAGCTTTTTTATGGAAAAATAAACCGTTGACCTTTAAGTGTGACCTTGCCCTTTAAGGGACGCAGGTGTTACACGCGACATAGTCTTTTAGGGGTCATTTGTGGCAAGGCATTTTAAAGCTGCATGATGAATGAATGAAAATTACTGTCTGGACTGGCTGTTTTATGGCCGAATTTGACATCTTAGTGTGAACTTGACCTTTTAGGAAGGGAGACTTGTGTTACACGTAACACGTCGTCATATGCTGGTGGAAATTTGTGGTTAGTTATGTTAAAATTGCACAAACTATGACATAGGTAAAGTCCGAACAGGGTAGGAAGCAAGGATGCAGACACCTCGAACATTGTGACTGCTATATCAAACTTTCCACGAGTGTGAACAAAAAAAAACAATGGTGATGTTATTGCTATAAATATAAGGTGGTAATGGCAGAAAAAATAATCATGTATATTGTGCGTGAGTGCCTGATGATTACTAGAGTATCGAAAATGTACCCGCCAACGTTTACCGATTGAACGTATTATAAATAACCATTATCAAATAAGTAAAGAAATGCACAAAATACCCATTTTTATTTTTTTACTGCATAATAATGTAACATGCAATATAGCAATTGACATTGAAAGTAAAATTTATCGAACTCGTTGAACTCGATAGTATATTAATAACAACAATTCCTTCCTCAAAACAAAATGATGATTGCAAAACTCGGCCTAACAAGCAAAAGAAAAAAATGAAAATGCCAAGAATGCATTGCAGTGATTTTAAACTGGCATTAAATTTGTCATCAGTTGTGGGTATTCGCAGTTAGGTTCAGTAAAGGAACAAAAAGTTCAATCACAATTTCATTCAACTCTGCTGGAAATATACAATATTTGTTTCTGCACGTATTATGGTTTATTCAAATTCTCTCTGTATTTCAAGAGCCTTTTTCATAACAATTGTGTGTCGTGTTCTGAGAAAACTGGGCAAAATGCTTGTGCGTAAATTGTCATCCCAGATTAGTCTGTGCAGTCCGTACAGGCTAATCAGGGATGACAATTTCCGCTTTTATGGAATTTTTCGTTTAAATGATGTCTCTTCTTAGCAAAAATCCAGTTTAGGCGGAAAGTGTCGTCCAGGATTAGCCTGTGCGGACTGCACAGGCTAATCTGGGATGACACTTTATGCACATGCATTTTGTCCAGTTTTCTCAGAACAAGACACATTGTGTTCTTTTGTACTCATGGAATGTTAATTATACAATCTGTTTCAGTAACCTTAAATTAAGGAAAACATTGCTTTGTACATCTTTCAACTTAACTTATTAATTATCAGACATATTGCCCAGGTAAATGACATAATTAGTAACAGTAAGATTAATGTGTTTACAAAACCTGATCTCTACTGTAAAAAATAATTATCACTAACCTTCTAAGTTTCAGTGGTTATGAAAGTATAGTAAGTATCACATTTGGCATTGCAGTATGAGTGTGAACAATTGTTTTATTTTCCTACACCTAACAGTTGCACATCAACGATCATCTATTCAGGCATTCATATTTGCAGTTAACAAAAGGAAAAAAAATTATATAAATAAAATGATAAGTATCAATTTGTTCCATTACTTTTTTGTCAACAAGAATCGTTTGAGACAAATAATTCAAACTATCAACTGTCTTCTACCTACGACCTACAATACAATAAATACAGCAGTGATCATTTGCGTGGATGTTTTCCCTGCAGAATGTGGTAGATATCATCCAAGCTTTCTTTAAGACACCGTACAAACTCGTGGACATTGGTTGCTGGTGGGTAGTTGGTCACGTTGAAGCCTATTCTCTCATTTTCAACAGCATAACCTGCAATTAGAAGGGTAGACAGATACTAGTATAATGTACATATGAATTAAAATGGACAATAAATGGTATAACTTAGTTTATGTAAATAATAGATGCTTGAAAAGAAACATTCCAGATAATTGGCAAAAATGCTTGTAATAGTTAAGTAACAAAATTTGCTCTTCAATTTCTTAAGTTTGACCTTTATCTCCAAATAGTGATCATTTATTGTAAGTTATCTAACAATTGTACTATTTATGATGTAGTTATGCACGCACACAAATCTGCTGTATCTAGATTGTCCGCATGCAAGCTCACCAAAAAGTGCCATTTCATTTTTTTTAACTTGTAAACATTGTAAATCCATTAAGGATATGTGAGCTAAATTTATTCCCCTTTGTTCATAAAAGACATGCATAACTAAAAGTATTTTTTTTAAATAATTTTACCATACCTTAATTACAAGTTTTTGCACAACTTATAAACCCATTTTGTTATTTACAAAATTCCAACGACAATGAATGAGACTGGCACACAAATAAAAGAACTGAGAGAGCACAGTTTGCAACTCAGCCATACCAACGCCATATCCATTTGGGGTCACGGCCCCAAATCCCCCAATCACTACGGCCGGGCTGGTCAGGGTGGAGGTGGACAGGATGATGTGGTTGATGCGTGCATACGCCGGGTCCTGGTACAGGCCGGGCAATTCAACACCTTCCTTCTCTGCATAGTACTTCATGGCAAACAGGTGGCGGTCCCAGCCATTGCCTGAATAACATTGAACCAATTTATGACATTTATTGGTTTTAGAAGACTTTAATATCACAAGTGATCATAGAAGTAAATATTTTTACATGAGTAGTAGGGACACAAGTTAAAATATATCAACACTGTTTTTTTTCAATGATCAACTTATGAATAAACAATAAACATGGCAATGACACAAAACCAGGCCCCGTGTTCACAAAACGATTTTGCAATCAAAAATCGATTTTAACTGACATCGATTTTCATTCTTGCCTATCAACTACAATGGAAATCCATTTTCAATGACAAGCAAAATCGATTTTCGATTGCAAAAAAATGTTTTGTGAACACGGGGCCAGGTTTTCAATGTTTATTTTATTTTCTAAATTTAAATAATAGTACCATCCCAAGCTAGGGTTGCTTCTTTTCAGATAAAACAAAAACAAAAGTTCAACAAAATCTCAATCCAAACTCAAGTACTTGAGCAGAACATAGGTTTTCATAAAACTCGTCCTTGATCCACTGAGTCCCAAATGCAATCTCAAGCCAGTTATGCATGCAGGTTACCAACATACAACATTTCAGAAAAATACCTTCATAAAAACTCTAAGCTATTGACATTTTTCTTTCAATTCTATGAACCAGTGATCTAAATCTTGACCCAACTGGTCTCAGAAGAAATCCTGTGCAAGATAAACATGTAAGTTACCTTCACAATATAATTTAACACAATACAGGCCCAAAAGCAATCCTAAGCTAGGTCGCCATGTAAGCTACCTACATACAAAATTTCCAAAGCAATAACTCCATCCAAGCACAGGCTATTGAAGGCAAACTGTTTTTCTTCTTTGTGTCGTGTTCTGAGAAAACTGGGCATAATGCTTGTGCCTTAAGTGTCGTCCCAGATTAGCCTGTGAATTCCGCACAGGCTAATCAGGGACAACACTTTCCACCTAAACTGGATTTTCGCTTAGAAGAGACATCATTTAAACGCAAAAATTCCATAAAAGTGGAAATTGTCATCCCTGATTAGCCTGTGCGGACTGNATCTGGGATGACACTTTACGCACATGCATTTTGTCCAGTTTTTCAGAACGCGACTCAATTACCTTAACATTGTGGATAAGTTGAAGAAAATCCTTAAATGGGTCAGAAGATAAAGACCGGAAAAGGAAAAATGCTCAAACTTTTGACCTTGAAGTATGAATATGACCTTGAGCCTACATATCTGTCTCATGTTTTCTGCATTTCAACTCTATGACCTCAAAATTGTAATCAAGTTTCATGGTAATTCAATTGGTGTAGGGGATATGGACTGGACACAACAATTGAGGCTCAAACCTTTTACTAATTAGTGTAACCTTGATGTTGAGTAGGCGTGACTGATTCATGCCTTCTGCACCTTGCCTAAACCCTTTGAGTGCTGGAACCGGATTTTGAAGGCCTTTGCAAACAGTTTGGATCCAGATGAGACGCCACAGAACGTGGCGTCTCATCAGGATCCAAACTGTTTGCTATTCTGATAGTGGTCTTAGAATTTTTTTTGAAGAAAATGCTAATTTTAGAAATTCAGCAGACGACATTTTAGCAGACGACAAATTTCCCAGCATGCAAAGGGTTAATTGCCAAAATAGTGTAGCCAAGTTTCATGAAAACCCTCAAAGGGTATAGGAGATATGGAGCAGAAATGAAAATGAAGGCTCCGACCTTTGACCTTGAAGTTTGACCTTGACCATGGGCTAGCATGACTGACTTATGCCCTCTGCATATCGCCTCAATGCCCTCAACATTTTAGGCAAGTTTCATGAAAATCCTTTAAAAGGAAGATAAGGAGCGGACACAAAAATGGAGGCTTAAACCATTTAAATTGAAGAATGATCTTAAGCCAGCCTGACTGATTTATGCCTTCGACGCGTTGTCCCAATTCACTTAAACATAATAGCCAAGTTTTGGGAAAATCCTTCAAAGATTTTATGAGATATTGAGCAGACACTAAAATAGAAGCCCAAACCTTTGACCTTAAAGTATAAACTTGACTTTTAGCCAGTATGACATTTGAAAAAAGTTTCATGAAAATCCTTTAAAGGGTATTGAACATATAGAGCGGACACAAAAGAGCTAAAGACAGACTTACTGAGTAACTAACAGACTGACAAAATGACATGGGATTGAAAAAGGGCATTCTTATCCCCCTCTCTTACAGCTTTGCTGTCGCACATTAAAAAAGTTGAGTGAAAATTACCAGTAATTTTTACTATTAAATTTCAATGTTTAATGTTTGACAGCAAAATTTATGGAATATTATAATTACTTATTCTTATATAATTTATATATATTGGCATTGTTTTTGCAGCAATCAAAAATCAATTATAGAATAGTAAAATCTGTTTTAAAAGGGACTTGGTTTACCTGGTTTTGTTTAATGATTTCCAACATTTGTACCATTGGCAAAATGTATATATTACTGGTAACATTTGAAAATAAATTTATTTCATTTTTTAAAGTGAGACTGCACATTTTTGTCAAATATTTATGAATTTATATAAAATGTGTAAAAAAAATATTATACATATATTTCAATATAAATTAATATAGTTAAGAAGAACATGTGTGGAAAAATGTGAAATAAGCCAGATATTTAATTCTGAAATAAAAAATGTCTGTACAGTTGAATTCGCCAGCATGTTTATCATGCATGTACGATGTGAATCTAAATTTAGTTTTAGTGCAGATTCTTTCATACAACATAAAAACACAATTTTGTTTTACGGATCATTTTAATTTCCTGCAACGATATCTATTATACGACACACAAACACTAACTCCGATCCTAAGCAAAAGACGAATGCTTCGGTTATTGTAGGAAAATGTGTACGAAATATCTTCGTCACAATCGGCTCGGGGCGCTAATTTGTCTTTGCTGCATTTTATGAAATTCGTCTTCAATGTATAATATTTCTTGTCTATTTTGTGTTATTGTAACATATTTTTATCAATATATTACAATTTAACACATATAAAAATCGTGCAGTCTCATTTTAAACCANATGCATTTTGTCCAGTTTTCTCAGAACGCGACTCAATTTCCTTAACATTGTGGATGAGTTGAAGAAAATCCTTAAATGGGTCAGAAGATAAAGACAGGACAAGGAAAAATGCTCAAACTTTTGACCTTGAGGTATGAATATGACCTTGAAGTATGAATATGACCTTGAGGTATGAATATGACCTTGAGGTACTCAGGTATGAATATGACCTTGAAGTATGAATTTGACCTTGAGCCTACATATCTGTCTCATGTTTTCTGCATTTCAACTCTATGACCTCAAAATTGTAATCAACTTTCATGGTAATTCAATTGGTGTAGGGGATATGGACTGGACACAACAATTGAGGCTCACACCTTTTACTAATTAGTGTAACCTTGATGTTGAGTAGGCGTGACTGATTCGTGCCTTCTGCACCTTGCCTTAATTGCCAAAATAGTGTAGCCAAGTTTCATGAAAACCCTCAAAGGGTATAGGAGATATGGAGCAGAAATGAAAATGAAGGCTCCAACCTTTGACCTTGAAGTTTGACCTTGACCATGAGCTAGCATGACTGACTAATGCCCTCTGCATATCGCCTCAAAGCCCTCAACATTTTAGGCAAGTTTCATGAAAATCCTTAATAAGGAACATAAGGAGCGGACACAAAAATGGAGGCTTAAACCATTTTAATTGAAGAATGATCTTAAGCCGGCCTGACTGATTTATGCCTTTGACACGTTGTCTCAATTACTTAAACATTAAAGCCGAGTTTTGTGAAAATCCTTCAAAGATTATATGAGATATTGAGCAGCCACTAAAATAGAAGCCTAAACCTTAAAGTATAAACTTGACTTTGAGACGGAATGATATTTGAAACAAGTTTCATGAAAATCCTTTAAAGGGTATTGAAGATATAGCGCGGACACAAAAGAGCTAAAGACAGACTTACTAACAGACTGACAAAATGACATGGGATTGAAGAAGGGCATTCTTATCCCCCTCTCTTACAGATTTGCTGTCGCAGATTAAAAAAGTTGAGTGAAAATTACCAGTTATTTTTACTGTTAAATTTCAATGTTTAATGTTTGACAGCAAAATTTATGGAATATTATAATTACTTATTCTTATAATATATATATATATATATATATTGGCATTGTTTTTGCAGCAATCAAAAATCAATTATAGAATAGTAAAATCTGTTTTAAAAGGGACTTGGTTTACCTGGTTTTGTTTAATGATTTCCAACATTTGTACCATTGGGAAAATATATATATAACTGGTAACATTTGCAAATAAATTTATTTTATTTTTTTAAAGTGACTGCACGATTTTGTCAAATATTTATGAATTTATATAAAATGTGTAAACAAATTATTATACATATATTTCAATATAAATTAAAATAAAAGTTAAGAAGAACATGTGTGGAAAAATGTGAAATAAGCCAGATATTTAATTCTGAAATCGAAAATGTCTGTACAGTCGAATTCTCCAGCATGTTTATCATGCATGTACGATGTGAATCTAAATTTAGTTTTAGTGCAGATTCGTTCATACAACATAAAGACACAATTTTGTTTTACCGATCATTTTAATTTCCTGCAATGATATCTATTATACGACACACAAACACTAACTCCGATCCTAATCAAAAGACGAATGCTTCGGTTATTGTAGGAAAATGTGTACAAAATATCTTCGTCACAATCGGCTCGGGGCGCTAATTTGTCTTTGCTGCATTTTATGAAATTCGTCTTCAATGTATAATTTTTCTTGCCTATTTTGTGTTATTGTAACATATTTTTATCAATATATTACAATTTAACACATATAAAAATCATGCAGTCTCATTTTAACTGTAGCTAACTTAACATGAATATTCATTGAAACCACAACGCCTTTATAATACATAGCAAGTGACTTAAAAAAACACTTATACATTTCACTGTCCAATTAAAAGGGAAATTGGCCTCGTGGCTTTAAGCATAAGCCCCAGTTGTCATCTACAAACATCAAGTTGTCATGGTAACCATACCCATTGCTGCCTCTTTGGTGAGTTTCGAGTGGAATTTTGAGCACCACTCTAGCTGCTCAATAAGCTGTTCCACTGAGAATTTTCCTGAGCGGTCTTCTATCATCTCACATGCCTTTTTCGTTGCTGCAAGAACGCAGTGGTTTGTTGTCATAACAGCAATGCATGTTGAGAAGTATGGTTTCCAGGAAAATCAGCTGAAGGCTTTGTTTTAGAAAGTCTGTTAAATGTTGTTAAATGTATTTTACCTTAATACTTAAAACACTTATAATGTGTAAACTGAACCATTTTACCTTTATACTTAAAACACTTATACTGTGTAATCTTAACCATACAATTTATTTGTCAATTTTTTGTATACGTTAATTTTTATCAATTATATTCTTCTTGAAGAAGTATGGAAAAAGTATGCACATTAATAAGTGTCCTTCCATTGATGTAGAATAAAAACACAACTAAATTAATAGCTTGATGGCACCTGGTGAGCAGCACAATGCCAAAATGTGTCTTATGCCATATGGGGTCTGACCATAAGCTGCATAGTCAACTATACAGTCAGGCAAAGGTTCCATGGTCTCAATAGCAAACAGAGTAGCTCCAGGCTGGTATAAAGCTACACTTGCTGCATATGGCATAACACCCATTTTTGCATGACACAGCTCTGATAATAAGCTCAATTGGTCATTGTCGGCTCAGGTTCTACGTAAAAGTACCCTGGATACGCTTACTCCAGGGTACTTTTTAGTATATTTTCCGTACCCTGGGTACTATTAAGTATGCTAAATAGTACCAGAGTAACTTTTTAGTAACAGAGCCGACAATGACTGAGTGTGGTTGTCTCAATTGGTCGACTCAGTTACAACTTAAAAGTACCCCGGGTATTCTTAAAAATACTACAATGTACTGGGGTACTTTTAAGTAGTATCTGAGCCAACAATCACCAATAAAGCGATAAAAGGAACATTTCGTAAGACCAAGATCATCATACTGGTACAGTAATCAATGTGTCACACTGATTAATTTTGGTACTTTATCACATGTTTAGTAAAAATAGTTTGAAAACTTTATAAACAACTGCTATTGGACATTTTTAGTTTAGGCGGAAAGTTTCATTCCTGATAAGCCTGTGTGGACTTATCTGGGATGACACTTTACGCACATGCATTTAAGCCCGTTTTCTCAGAGTTCGACTCAAATATTAAAGTGCAGCGAGTGTGTATGTTTACCATTAGTGGCTGGTCTGATGGTCTCGGTTCTACCTTTCCTAAAGGCCGCTGTGCTGCAGGATTCGTACGATGCAGTGGTCTTGCCATACTGCTTGAAGTAAGCCAGCTAAAAAGACATAAATACCTGCCATCATCACATGGTTCAAACTTCAAAGTTTATAACATATCTTGATGAACATGACAGTAAGTTTTAAGTTTCCCTACATTCTGTTTGAACTATGAAGCCAGAATTCAACAACAGATACTTGTACAAAATGCATCTCCACAAGGTACAGCCAAATTATAATCTTTGAAATTGTTATGAGATTATTTTTTATATTTCATGAGCACATTTCTTAGAAATAAGCCTTCAATGTGAGGATTATAGCTGTAGACAGTTCATTTCATTATTGAATGCATTTACTGCAGACAGTTCCATAATATATAAAATATTTACTTGTATTAAATGCTGTGAATATATATATATATTTTTTCTTTTCATAATTCAAACTCTATTTAAGATAAGGTTAGCATGGGTATTTATGGTACCAGTTCTACAACTTTCATTTCACAAGTCCCTGTGACCTAACTGTCACCTTGACCTTTGACCTCTTTACTTTAAAATCAGCTGGGGTCCTTCTGTCCTCCCAATGAACCACCATACCAATTTGCATGATTGTAGATAAAAGTTTCTCAAGATATTGCAGAGAAATCAAATTGTATACAGACTAACCACCTGACACAGCAAATGAGCCATATACCAACTGACAGGAGCAAACCAATATTCCTGTGTTTCTAAAAGGGGAGGAATGATGATTGATAAGCTGTTTAGAAGATCTCGTATGAATATATCACCATGTCAAAACATATCGACACTATGACTTTCCCAACCTCAATCTCAACTTAAAATATTGACCCTTGATGATGCCTG
Organism: Dreissena rostriformis; assembly: GCA_007657795.1. NCBI lineage: Eukaryota > Metazoa > Mollusca > Bivalvia > Myida > Dreissenidae > Dreissena > Dreissena rostriformis. Next base: position 20,163 of record VMBQ01007840.1, read on the forward strand.
TAACACATGAGCTGTGATTTACATTGGTTCAATTCTTAAGATCTAGACTACGATGATGACAATTCAGAGAGATCTGGGATCACAAAAGGTACGGACACTGGTAAATAGGGGAAAAGTGGAAAGCAGGACCGGTCTTGTACCGGTAACTGTTTCTTATAATTTGCAAGATCCAGCAAATTTCATAGACTAACAATCGTAATTCAGGTTTGAAAGCATGGTATATATTGATTTGCTATTCAATGAAGGGTGCTGGAGGCACAAAAGGACCAGGGCACAGCACCATGCTATTTGCTCTAGATCTTTGACCAGCTTAAGAATATTCATAGTCCTGGGAGCTGACCTGTATAACAAGCTGCAGTATAGCATCAGGACTGAGTAGCTAACCTGTATAACAAGCTGCAGTATAGCATCAGGACTGAGTAGCTGACCTGTATAACAAGCCTCAGTATAGCATCAGGACTGAGTAGCTAACCTGTATAACAAGCTGCAGTATAGCATCTGGACTGAGTAGCTAACCTGTATAACAAGCTGCAGAATAGCATCAGGACTGAGTAGCTGACCTGTATAACAAGCCTCAGTATAGCATCAGGACTGAGTAGCTAACCTGTATAACTAGCTGCAGTATAACATCAGGACTGAGTAGCTGACCTGTATAACAAGCTTCAGTATAGCATCAGGACTGAGTAGCTAACCTATATAACAAGCTGCAGTATAACATCAGGACTGAGTAGCTGACCTGTATAACAAGCTGCAGTATAGCATCAGGACTGAGTAGCTGACCTGTATAACATGCTTCAGTATAGCATCAGGACTGAGTAGCTGACCTGTATAACAAGCTGCAGTATAGCATCAGGACTGAGAAGCTGACCTGTATAACAAGCTGCAGTATAGCATCAGGACGGAGTAGCTGATCTGTATAACAAGCTGCAGATAGCATCAGGACTGAGTAGCTAACCTATATAACAAGCTGCAGTATAGCATCAGGACTGAGTAGCTGACCTGTTTAACAAGCTGCAGTATAGCATCAGGACTGAGTAGCTGGCCTGTATAACAAGCTGCAGTATAGCATCCGGACTTAGTAGCTGACCTGTGTAACAAGCTGCAGTATAGCATCAGGACTGAGTAGCTAACCTGTATAACAAGCTGCAGTATAGCATCAGGACTGAGTAGCTAACCTGTATAACAAGCTGCAGAAAAGCATCAGGACTGAGTAGCTGACCTGTATAACAAGCCTCAGTATAGCATCAGGACTGAGTAGCTGACCTGTATAACAAGCTGCAGTATAACAACAGGACTGAGTAGCTGACCTGTATAACAAGCTCCAGTATAGCATCAGGACAGAGTAGCTAACCTATATAACAAGCTGCAGTAAAGCATCAGGACTGAGTAGCTTACATGTATAACAAGCTGCAGTATAGCATCAGGACTGAGTAGCTGACCTGTATATCAAGCTGCTGTATAGCATCAGGACTGAGTAGCTGACCTGTATAACAAGCTGCAGTATAGCATCAGGACTGAGTAGCTGACCTGTATAACAAGCTGCAGTAAAGCATCAGGACTGAGTTGCTGACCTGTATAACAAACTGCAGTATAGCATCAGGACTGAGTAGCTGACCTGTATAACAAGCTGCAGTATAACATCAGGACTGAGTAGCTAACCTGTATAACAAGCTGCAGTATAGCATCAGGACTGAGTAGCTGACCTGTACAACAAGCTGCAGTATAGCATCAGGACTGAGTAGCTTACCTGTATTACACGCTGCAGTATAGCGTCAGGACTGAGTAGCTGACCTGTATAACAAGCTGCAGTACAACATCAGGACTGAGTAGCTAACCTGTATAACAAACTGCTGTATAGAATCAGGACTGAGTAGCTGACCTGTATTACACGCTGCAGTATAGCGTCAGGACTGAGTAGCTGACCTGTATAACAAGCTGCAGTATAGCATCAGGACTGAGTAGCTAACCTGTATAACAAGCTGCAGTATAGCATCCGGACTGAGTAGCTAACCTGTATAACAAGCTGCAGTATAGCGTCAGGACTGAGTAGCTGACCTGTATAACAAGCTGCGGTATAGCATCAGGACTGAGTAGCTAACCTGTATAACAAGCTCCAGTATAGCATCAGGACTGAGTAGCTAACCTGTATAACAAGCTGCAGTATAGCATCAGGACTGAGTTTCTTGTCCTTCAGGAAGGTCTTGGTGAAAGTCTTGTACTCCAGATGGGCCACATCCAGAGAGGCACACGTCTTGGCGTAGTCACTCTTCGCTTCCTGAATGTAGTCCTTCAGCTTGGGGTCCATGGCAAATTCTGAATAAAGCGAGTGCTAGTTTTATGAATTTATCTAATAATGCATTCCTTTTGTATGAATTTAGCAGAAATATAATTTTCCCAATATTTACTACATATATCAATCTTACGAATGGTTGTGTGGGCTCAAAATGTACCGATACGGTACACAGAATTAAGACAAATGTCTTATTATGACATTTAAGTATAAAAAACATTGAATTCTTAATCAAGGCTGCTTTTTATCTTTAACATATTTGCTTTGTTTAGACATCTGTGGCCCGCTGAATACATCCCTTAGCCTCTTGTTTGGTGTATTTTTGTTGAATAATTGTAATATAGTAGAGTAGATGCCGCCTCTCAGTACCATGGCAAGCCCCTTGTCAAGAATGACAATCAAAATTATTTTAAACCGACAATGTGATCTGCACAGCATTACCCACAAAACTTGTCCTCTCATAAGATGGAAGCTTTTATGGTTTAATTACTGTATTATTTATGTTTCAGTTTTCCATAAGATGTATCATGCCCATATTTCAATAATTGGTTTTTAAGTGTGACATTGACCTTTGAGTGATGGACAGGATCATACAAGTGACATGCCATCTCCACATCATGGACATTTGTGGCAAGGTACTTTTTCAATGATTGATGGATGATAAAGTTACACTCCAAACAAGCTGCATTTTGCCCAACTTTGCTATTTAAATACGAATTGGCCCTTTGAGATTCGGACACAGTTCTTGCATGTGAACATTTGTGATATTATGAAGGTACAGTCCAAACAATCTGGCTTGTCAATATCTAAAAGAGCATTTATCAATTACAGCAACATTACTATACAAAGGGTTTTTGTTTATGTTTGTTGTATGATATTGTATAAAAAAATCACTAAAATGGGAGACAACTGATCTTTTCATTTGCATTAAAACTATCTCTAACACGGCACGTGCCAAATTTCATATAAACAAAGAAAAAAAATGTCTATGGGTTATTCTGCAATAATTATGGGTGGAGCTTATACACTGAAAGCACGCGCTGTAACTAAACAAAGCATGCCGATACATTTTCCACCAGCGTAATAATCCTGTATTTTATGAATGAAAATGGGAAAAATGACACGTTTTTCTTCCATCCAGTTTGGCTGTTATCGAGGGCTGATCCACAGAACAGCCGAAAGTTATTTTTATGGGCGGAACTTCACATTAAATAGTACACAAGAAAAATAAGATACATTNGGGGGGGGGGGGCATACAAAACATTGAATTCTTAAACAAGGCTGCTTTTTATGTTTAACATATTTGCTTTGTTTAGACATCGGTGGCTCGCTGAATACATCACTAAGCCTCTTGTTTGGTGTATTTTTGTTGAATGATTGTAATATAGTAGAGTAGATGCCGCCTCTCAGTACCATGGCAAGCCCCTTGTCAAAAATGACATTCAAAATTATTTTTAACCGACAATTTGATCTGCACAACATTACCCACAAAACTTGTCCTCTCATAAGATGGAAGCTTTTATGGTTTAATTACTGTATAATTTATGTTTCAGTTTTCCATAAGATGAGTAATGCACATATTTTAATAATTGGTTTTTAAGTGTGACATTGACCTTTGAGTGATGGACACGGATCATACAAGGGACTTGCCATCTCCACATCATGAATATTTGTGGCAAGTTATTTTTTCAATGATTGAAAAATTATAAAATAACACTCCAAACAAGCTGCAGTATGCGCAACTTTGCTCTTTAAATAGGAATCGGCCCTTTGAGATACGGACACGGTTCTTGCATGTGAACATTTGTGAAATTATGAAGTTACAGTCCAAACAATCTGGCTTGTCAATATCTGATAAAGTTTTTATCAATAACAGCAACATTACTAAACAAAGGGTTTTTGTTAATGTTTGTTGTATGATATTGTATAAAAAAATCACTAAAATGGGAGACAACTGATCATTTCATTTGCATTAAAGCTTATTAAAACATTACAAATTGCCTCCCTTTGCATTGATAATGTTAGTGTTATCACATCAACAATGCATCAAACAGGAATTTTTCTTTTGATTGACTACCTGGCAAACTATTCATCCCAAATGACCACTGAAATTGTAATACCAAGCTTTTGAACAATCCTCTCTGAGTTGACATTTGCTGGCACTGTGTCTGGGTGAACGAAAGGCTTGGTAGTTGTCTCCTTCCACACCTCGTTGAAGTAGCGCAGCACGGCAACCCCGTCACCCCATGAGTGCTCAAAGTTCACAGCCGTCTTCCCGTCTTTAGTAACAATCAGAGTGAAGCTCTTGTCAAACCACCTAGGATGCCATAGAACCATTGAATTATTATTTATCGAACTGCTTGTATATGACATATGATTATTATTATTTTTTCTATAATATTTTTTTATTTTTTATTCTTTAACAAGGTCATGGACAGAAATATACCCCCATCACAAAAAATGGAATAAATATGTGGAAAGTTTGGTGAAGATTCTGTCAGAAAAATGAATAATTGAGGAGAGCTGCAATAGTGTATTTTGCAGGGAAAAAAAACACACAAAAAACGAAGGGAAATAACTCCAATGTGTGACAAGCTATTAGGCTGGTTATTACAATCAAGAGCAAAACAAAACAATAGACTGACCTCACATGACTGAACGAAACTTTAAATACATAGTTACATTATAGACCCATGTTTAAAGATTGTGAACTTGATTAAAAGTCAAAATAAGATGAAGTTACCTGAAAAATGTTCAGTTGAAAAACCCTTTGGAACTCTTGAATTATAAATACCAAATATCAACAAACCTAACATTTGATTAAATTTTGTACCATACATTTCAAACAAAGCAGTTCTTTGGTAAAAACAACCTATGTTTGTTTAAAGTTAACACTTTCTTCATAAGTTTTTAGACTTTCAATTCTCAAATCTTAAAAAAGAGGCCCCACAACTTCAAAACTTCTCAATCTCAAACATAGTCTCAACTTAAAATATTGACCAATGAGTGTGCTTGTAACAGTAGAGCTTTGATTTCGATTCATTAAATATTAAAGATTGATTTTGATTTATTAAATATTAAAGATTATGACTTAGTCAACTGAGTTAAAAATGTTCGTAGTTGAGGGACCAGCTCTGACCTGTTGGTGCCGTCCCCATGAAGGAAGTTCCTACTGACAGCGTTGGGGGTGTCAGGCGAGTGATCATCAAGTGCCAGCACAAACAATGCACTGTCAACTAGCTTCATATAGCCTTCGTTGTACATGCCTTTAGAAAAGAAAGCGGACTCGCTCATGTCACCTGTGAAGTCGTTGACAAAAACCTGGTTTGTTTTGACAAATAAATCATAGACTGGCATATTTATGTTTTTTGTTTTCATATTAATTTACCGTTTAAATGTATACTGTACATGTAAATGCTTCCTACAGTTATGTAAGTATTAAGTCAACTAATTAAAAAGATTAAATGTAATTCTGAAAAACAGCTTCAAACTGCAACATTAACATAACCTTTAACATAGACAAGATGAGGAACTAAACAATAAAATACGAGAAACATGACAATGTCAGGAAACCAGGTTTTCAACATTTTGCTTATCAATTTAATTTAAATAATTGTGCAATCTAACACTGGGTCTTGCTGTCAGCAACCCAAAATGTCAGCCCAATACCTCCATATACTGAGGCAAAACAGATTGTTTCTGTTTTTAGTAACAGTGACATTGACCTGGACAAAACTGGTCCGTATGCAACCCCAAGATAAGACTGCACAGTAACTCCATCAAAACTAAAATATTGAAACCTTTTTTGTTTTTTGAAATCACTACCCTTGATCCGACTGGCCAAAATCGAAAATTAAGGCTGCATGTAAGTTACCTACCCGGTACACAGAAATTTAAATTTTAATATCTCCATCCAAACTCAAGTTATTTAGAAGAAAACATTTTTCTATTTTTAGTTACAGTAGCCTTGACCTTGACCCTACTGGCCAAAACTGCAATCCCAGGTTAGGTATGCCAGAAAGCTTGCTATAAGTTTTATCAAGATAAGTTAATAAGAACTGAGTTATTGAATGGGAACCCCTATTTGCCATTTTTCTATTTCAAGTAACAGAGACATTGACCTGACTGGCCACAATTGCAATACAAAGCTATGTTTGCAGGTAAGCTACCAACATACAAAGCTTCAGTGCAATATTTCCATCCAAACTCTTGTTATTTAAGGGAAACTGTTTTTCTTTGTGTAGTAGCAGTGACATTGACCTTGCCCTAACTGGCCCTAAATACATTCCAAACCAAATTCTCCATGCATGCTTGATTTATCCAAAGTTTAATTAAGAATTGTCAATTCAACTAAAGTTATTGAACCAAAAACACCTGTTTGAAGCCAACTGCTCAACCCCCCACCCACTTCCTTACCCCAATATTTTAACCATGATTTTTGACTTTGTTGCAAACCTGGTTAAATAAAAGACAAACTGGCAGGCTTACGTAATGTAAAACGCCATTTATATTTAGGAAGGTTTTATACTTTACATTACAATTCAATTAAGTATACAGCTAAAGTTATAGCTGTGTATTACCTGCATTACAGAGCTGCGTACGGATGGTGGCCCACTTATCCCTGTTGAGGGTTGTCAACACTCCAAGAGCGTTGGGGTTTGGAAGGCGAGGGTCGTCCATTATGTACTTGAGGTGGGCCATGATCACATCGGGAGCCACTATGTTACCTGCAGACATAGAGAACAATGTAAGAGGGTCGTCCATTATGTACTTGAGATGAGCCATGATCACATCGGGAGCCAGTATGTTACCTGTACACATATAGAACAATGTAAGAGGGTCGTCCATTATGTACTTGAGGTGGGCCATGATCAAATCGGGAGCCAGTATGGTACCTGTACACATATAGAACAATGTAAGAGGGTCGTCCATTATGTACTTGAGATGGGCCATGAACACATCTGGAGCCACTATGATACCTGCAGACGTATAGAACAATGTAAGAGGGTCGTCCATTATGTACTTGAGGTGGGCCATGATCACATCTGGAGCCACTATGTTACCTGTAGACATACAGAACAATGTAAGAGGGTCGTACATTATGTACTTGAGGTGGGCCATGATCACATCCGGAGCCAGTATGTTACCTGCAGACATATAAAACAATGTAAGAGGGTCGTCCATTATGTACTTGAGGTGGGCCATGATCACATCGGGAGCCACTATGTTACCTGCAGACATATAAAACAATGTAAGAGGCTCGTCCATTATGTACTTGAGGTGGGCCATGATCACATCCGGAGCCACTATGTAACCTGCAGAAAAATAGAACAATGTAAGAGGGTCGTCCATTATGTACTTGGAGCCACTATGTTACCTGCAGACATAAAGAACTATGTGAAAGGGCTGCCCAATATGTAGTTTAGATTGTTATTTGTCACCATAGTATAACAAGGTCCAAAATGCTTTTTGTTTTCATTTTATATATGCTCTTGAAATACTTCATGAACTATGCTGCAGTACTGTTATATGTAGCTGAATAATTGTAATAAATATGCTGACAATGACATGTACCTGTCCCCCCAACAAAAGAAAATTAGTTGTTTAAATATCAAGAAAAATTCAAGTGATATGAATCAGACTGAGTGTTCCTAATATGAATCTTGTTATCTGAACCATTTGTTAAGAGTACAAGGCATTTTTTTGTTTAATACTTGCTTCCATTCTTACCATAAATTTTAAAGGATGCATAACATACTACATAACACAATCAAGAAAGAACATTTCTAATCAACTGGAATTGGAATTATGACTGTTCCATTACCATGCAGGTTCTGAGCCATATGCAGCCAGTGTAGCTCCAGACCAGCCTACCCATTCACACAGTCTGGTCAGGAGCTACCCTGTCTGCTATAGTCGGGAAGGGTTTTGCCACATATGACATAAGACCCATTTTGGGATAACACAGCTAATATGACTCTCTTAAGCATTGATTCATGGAATAAAACAGTAATCAGTGATTGCATTCCAGTGAACCATTTGAATGATTGGTCACATCAATTACTATCCCCCCGGTTGCAATCTTACCATCTTTGTCTATGGCATCAAACAGGTACATGTGCCCTTTCCTCAGCACCAGCATGTGTTTGGCTGTCTCATCCAGCGACAGTATATCCTTGCCATGTCTGCAACAACAACAACACAGGAAGTCACATCTGATTCATTTGCAACTTTCAGGAAATTGTAACTGGCAATTGCACGGCCTCCCATGGTTTATAAATGAGCCATTATCTGGGAAAAAGGGGTTTAATGAATGTGCGTAAAGTGTGGTTCCAGATTAGCCTGTGCAGCCCACACACTTTCCGCCCAAACTGGATTTTCTCTAACAAGAGACTTCCTTAAACAAAAAAAATCCATAACAGCGGAATGTGTCGTCCCTGATTAGCCTACATTCTCTGGAACAAGCCAGGCACTTGGGGTATACACATCCACAGATCTATCATTTTGCCACTTACTCTTCCATGAGACAAAAGATTCTATCATATATCATGCTTACATCTCGGCTTTTATTCGCCAACCTATTATTTAGTCTTAGGAATAAAGAAAAAAAACTTACAAACGAAGGATAAAATTACATATTTACAGGCAACCTATGCTGCTTACCAACAAAGTAAACTGCTGTAAAAAAAGCATAAATTAAATGATAAACTGAGTTTTATAATACATGTAGTCATTACTAAAGTTTCACGAATATTTTTTATTCTTATTGTAAAGTCTAAGAATGGACTGGTAAATACAGTGTTTGTTGGTTAAAAATGAAATGGCATGTTGTTGAAAACAGCACAGTATCCAATATGACTTATATTTGTGCACCCACTTCATTAAGAAACAGTAGGGTGTTAGTTTGTTACGCAAACAAATCTAATATGATACTTCATGATTTTCTATCGATAAAGACCACACTTGTCATTGGTTATGTACCAAGAAAAAAATGTCCTGTACTTGAGTTAATCATATTAAAATATAGCTCTCACTTTAACTGCTAAAAATATTCAAAATATCTTTATTTCTTGAAGAATTATTTATTGACAAATATACAATTATCTGTTATTGGGATGAATGCCTATTTAACTATTCAGGCTGTTAATGGTTGAACATAATGGTTTAATTATAGTTATTTGAACTACAAGTCATAGATTTGTTGGCCTCTGAACCATGAGTAACTATACTTCTTAAATAAACTGTTCATGTTTTACATAATGCACATGTAAATGCTTAAAGTAGCATAGTCTGTACACGCCGGGAAACAAATTTTAGCACATAATATGAAAACATACTTTGGTATTCTTGAAGAGTTGAAGAGATTTGGGTATTGACTCATGTCCAGGGGAAATGCCTTGTACCAGTAGGCCCCATAGAACGATATTGACTTGGGTAGCATTCTGAAAAATAAGAAATAATTTGTTATGCATCTGATCCAAAATACAGTCCCTAATGTCTATGAACTTCTTACATGTGGCACAACCAGAACAGCATGTGATCAGTAATCACAACTTTCATGATGCAGTGCAGTGGGCCTAAGCAATATCATTAAGACCTTTTGCATTTGAGTGATAATTGTATATCAGAAACAAAATATACATACTACTCTGTACTCTCAAATCCATTTTACATTATTTGGCGACTTGTAAATTGTTTCAAGCACACTGTTTTTCTTATTATTTGACGGAAAAGAATGTAGACTACTTAATCATTTTTGTTTATTTGAATATGCAGCATATTGTTAGTTGTTTTTAAGCATGAACACAGAGAGAAATGGTTTAAGGTGATACATTTTTACGTAAGAACTTACCATGAAACCCTTGTACATTATCGTTCTACATGTATTGCTGCCCATCAATCAATTATTCTGAGTGTGTATTCAAAAAGCTCCTAGGAGAAAACTTAAATTGCACTTATGAAGTAACAATTTCAAATCAAGTTTTTTGTGAGAGATTCAGTATTCTTATTATAAAAAAAAACAAGGTATGTGTTTGTGAAACACAATGCACAATGTCCCCTTTCGAGCGATTTTGACCCATATATTTGACCTTTGACCTTGAAGGATGACCTTGACCTTGGAGCACTCAAAATGTGCAGGTCCATGAGATACACATGCATGCCAAATATCAAGTTGCTATCTTCAATATAGCAAAAGTTATGGCCAAAATGTGCGATTTAGACCCATCTATTTGACCTTTGACCTTGAAGGATGACCTTGACCTTGACGTTTCAGCACTCAAAATGTGCAGCTCCATGAGATACACATGCATGCCAAATATGAAGTTGCTATCTTCAATATAGCAAAAGTTATGGCCAATGTTAAAGTTTGTGCAAACCAACAAACAAACAAACCAACAAACAAACGGACCGGGCAAAAACAATATGTCCCCCAGTAAAGACTGGGGGACATAAAAAGTTAAAATATTGAACATCTATATTTACTAGCTTAAAACATTTCAACACAAATATACCTGGGCATGAACCAGCCTATGACTAGTTTCATTAATCTAATATATCCTTTAAATTTTCTGTAAGATAATGCGGAACATGGACCAGTATTAAAGGGAGACTGTACGATTTTTATATGTGTTAAATTGTAATATATTGATAAAAATATGTTACAATAACACAAAATATGCAAGAATTTTTTTACATTGAAGACGAATTTCATAAAATGCGGCAAAGACAAGGTAGCGCTGGTTAAAGCCGATGCCAACACTTTTACTCGTATTTGTTAGGAAACAAAATTGTGTCTTTGTGTCGTATGAACGGATCTGCACTAAAACTAAGTTTAGATTCACATTGTACATGCATGATATATATGCTGGCGAATTCAGCTTCCAGCCATTTTCGATTTCAGATTTAAATATCTGTCTTATTTCGCATTTTTCGACACATGTTCTTCTTAACTTTTATTTTAATTTATATTGAAATATATGTATACTAATTTTTAACACATTTTATATAAATTCATAAATATTTGACAAAATCGTACAGTCTCCCTTTAACCGACCTCTTACGGATATCTTAAATTAAGTGGTATTTAAAGGAAAATTTCAGATACAAATTTCTATTTAAAACCCACTGTTTTCTGTTTACAAAAGGATAGAATGTCCATGGACCTCAACGTTATATAGCCAGAGACTATGGGAATTTTACGAGTGTAAGTTTCCTTAAGTTTACCCTAAGCAGCTTCTTGAATATGGGCCCTGAAGGACATAAACTGATTGCTTATCCTGATATCAGCTCTACCTGACAAACTTCCTAAACTTCAGTGTATCACTCTCTTTGGGGTTCATATGGTAGACATACCTGAAAAACTTCCTAAACTTCATTGTATCGCTCTCCTTGGGGTTGAGATGGTAGACATACCTGACAAACTTCCTTAACTTCAGTGTATCGCTCTCCTTGGGGTTGAGATGGTAGACGTACCTGACAAACTTTCTAAACTTCATTGTATTGCTCTCCTTGGGGTTGAGATGGTAGACATACCTGACAAACTTCCTAAACTTCATTGTATCGCTCTCCTTGGGGTTGAGATGGTAGACATACCTGACAAACTTCCT
>VMBQ01007841.1:9380-20260 GCA_007657795.1 Dreissena rostriformis
AATATTAGGGAAAAAAAGAATTATTAACATTAAACGAACATCTAGCCTAACGGTTATGCATTACGGCATAATTTAAGACTGATCGTCCAGCTTCAACTAGCTAAGCAACCGTTCATGCTATTTCTTCACACCAAACCTATCTACTTTAACGATCAATACGATAAAAAATGCTTCAAAGGGACTTGTTTACAGTTTGGTAAAAATCAGGTTTTTCAAAATAATTGTCATTGATTCAAAACATATTTAATGTCATTTGTTTTATACCTAATATTGTGAACAAGTCCATTTAAACGTGTTTACAGTAACACAACACATCTTAAATAGATAGTTGACAAATAATAGCAAAACCAAGTGCTGTAGACAGTTGAATCATGTTAGTTTAAACGATATGCATGACAAAGTTAATTCCCGTCTAAATATAATTTGAAATCATAAACTTCAACTTACTTGAAAATAGTTGTAAACAACAGGAACTGCGAGCTGACTTGTGCATTCCGCTTGCTACCACACACAACGATTGAATGAGCAGAAGTCGTATTGATTTAAATAGTCGTGTTTAACCCGGCAAAGAAACACTAGATTATAAAACTTAGTAGCCTGGTACCCGGTTATTATTCAGATAGTACGCCTGGCACAAACCAATATGCAGTCGAACGCTGTGGTTCATTTACAGTATGGTGTTTGACAAAACAGGCGTTCTTCAAGAAATCGAAAAGCATTATTAAAGCAAATGAGCGTTAAATAATATACAACGAAGCATATTTGCAACGGGCGAAGTGAAGTGTATTCCACATATAGCGATCAAGTTTGAATGATGAATAGGATCCTGTTTTGCGAATAGTGAAAGAGTGTTCTTCCACACAGTAACAGACAGTGTTAGTAGAAACAAATATATAGACAAGTTTTAAACAAATATGACTTGTGTTATGCTAATGTTTAATTCAATTTATTACACATTTTTATTTTAACAAACCAAAAGCACACTTTTACCTTTGGAATATTTTCCTTAAACAATCATAATAAAGTCAGCTAAGAGTAGCTGCATACAATGGGTGGACTATGTTTGAATAATCGAATTAAATCCATAATTCTGCAAGAGACTTTTAGTTGAAGTCATTTTACACTTTCGAACTATTGGGATCAAATCATTCTGCTAGATAGTTTTAAGAAGACAGGAAGCAAACATATGGTTCCCAACTGTGGTATACTGTAACTTTCCATAGAGTCAGGACAGATACAACATATAAACAGTTATTTTACCAGAACATAAATTAATGGAAAATGATTGCACTTCCGTATATACATATGAAACACATTAGTAAAAAAACACACTGAATGTTCATGTTGAATCTGTTCACACGTAGATTAATTAATGCACGTATTAATGAAAGTTTTATGCATACAGACTTGATAAAGAATCTAATGGTACATTTCGATGCAAAACGAAGATTTTTTTTTACTTTTGCCAAACTTTAAATTTTGTACAAAAATACGTCAATGAAATGTTTGGTTGAAATTTGCTTTTTCTGAAATCTTGTTTGCTGAATCTATTCACGTGTGGTCATTTTAAATGTGAACTTATTGACAAGACTGTACTAAAACATAGTCTATATATTAAAAGAACCATGGTGTCTGCATCAACGGTGAAAAATATTGTATCCATGTAGCAAAAACCCGCCGACACCAAGTGCGCCACTTTTAAACGTCGTACTTCCGTATATGACATCTTTACGATGGCCTCAAAGTATGAGTACCTTCCTCGGTGTAATGAAGACAGATTCCATGAACCGTTGGATAACTGCCTAAATGCGTCCTTTTTGTAAGTGTTCTTCCATGGTGGATTAATGACAAGTTCCATAATTATTTGGGAACTAATATTAGTGTATATTCCAATGTGGCCTCATGATACGTTGTTTGCTCATTATACTTGATGTTCGTGTTTCGTGCTGGCCTTATGACAACGTGCATTCATATCTGGAAAATGTCCTTCTATGGTGGCCTTATGGTTAGTTTCATGATTCTCTGCTCCATAAGGTATGTGTTCAGCCCATGATGGTCTCATGAGAAGCTCCATAAACCTCTTTGCAGTGCAAATAATGTAACAAAAATATATTCATGAAGGCCTAATGACAATGGCGTCAATTTAATAGTTTTTTTTATTGATTACTTAACGACAATTTCTTTAAACCTCTTGAGTTAATATTTAAATGTCGTTCCACGAATTTCACGTAAACGAAACTGTCATACAATTGTGTGTAATGCCAAATAATACCCCGAGATATAATCCTGTGTCTATTGGTTGATAAGCACAGTCGACAGACACCACGGTCAACGTATGTTCGATAATTGAGTTAAGCTTGCGATAAAAATTGTATTGGTCGTATGGAAATTTAATCTTAAATTACTTTTACTAAGATACACGAATATACACTATCCCATATTGAAATATAATGGTGAGCTTTGCATTGACCGTTCCAAGGTGGTGGTCCCAGGTTTAGTCACTTAATGTATATAGTCGGTGTTCTGTAATAAACGTAGTGCATAAAAAAACAAACGTATCTTCTGATAGTGTTTCTCTTCTAGAATTGTATTGTTTACTATATTGATTAGGGTTTAGGATCTTGGAAATCTTTCGCATTTTACAAGCTATATACAATCACAAATACTCCCTTGTTGAGACAGCGTGTTTATATCAAACATATAATATAGAAATTCAACAGGACTGAACAACAGTTTGTTAAATCTTTTAATGCAGATATGTTTAGAAAAAGATACCTTCAAGTGGGACAAACAAATCCATCCAAATCTGGAAATACACAATCCTAAATAAAAAATTGTGCATAACCATGTTATTCTAATTCAATAGCATGTGTTGCTTGGGTCAATAGACCCATGTATACACAACTTTAAAATGTGTAAGTGATATGTGCGTGTTTTCAAACTAAAAACAAGACAGACAACTTTGATGTACATACCTAACCTACGATATTGTTCTGCAACAATCATTACGCGTATTGTATGTTTAAACTTACTCATTCAAAGATTTTCGTATTTGTAACAAGTGTAATTAAACATATTTACTAACAAATATACAATATTTGGAATAGTCCCAAAAAATATAATTGCAATATTACAAATTCAGTAAACAAATATTGCCTTTCCTTGATTTCCTTGCCATTAGCTTGCTTATTTAAATACGATGTTTACGAATCTATGAAAGTAAGTTGAGCTCACCCGACTAAAACGTGATCTTGGTGAGCTTTCGTACGTCGTTCATCGTGCGTTGTCCGTCTTCGGTCTTGTGTCGGCAATAGTTATATTGATAACACTCTAGAGGACACATTTATTGTACAATCTTCATAAAACTAGGTTAAACATTTGTCAAAATGCTGTATTGATATTGGGTCAATCGAGGTCAAAACCTAGGGCATTAGGTCACTTGAAAGAATAAAGATTGTTAACAATCTTGAGGTCACTTTTAAAGTCAAATATTCATGAAGCTTGGTCAGACCATTTGTTATAACGGAGTTTTGCATGAGTTAGAAAATGGTTCCGTTTCGTAACATGACTGCAAGGGGATGGGAAAGTTTACCTTACATGGCTAAATAAAGGTTTTAAACACTCGTGAAGTCACATTTTAGTAAAATATTGATGAAACTTTACCATGGCCGCCAGGGGGTGGGGCAGTTTCTTTATATGGCTTTAGTAAAACCTTCTTTACAATATAGGAGTCCCATTTTAAGTCCAATGTCCATGAAACTTGATTAGAACATTTGCTCACTAATATTATAATGATATCTCAGCCGAGTTCGACAATGGTTCCGGTCCGTTGAAAAGCATTGCCGCCAGAGAGTGGAGGGGGGCAGATTTTCAAAGTAAAACCTTGTTAATGCTCCATCGGCTTCATATATTGTCAAATCTTCATTAATTTTGGTACGAACACTTATTTAAATGAAACTGGTTCATGCGAGGTAAAAAGCTAGGTCACCAGGTTTAATTAAAAAAAAAGCTTGTTAACATTCTTGAAGTCTCATTTTTAGCTCATATAAGCATAACGTACTAATGGTGATCTTTTATTGTCGTTTTCGCCCGTCATTCGTCGTACTTCGTCCATTGTCTGTCGCCCGTCGTCAACAATTGTCTTGTTAACACTCTAGAGGCCGCATTTATTTCCACTCTTCATGAAACTTGGTCAGACGATTTTTCCAAATGATATCTCGGCAGAGTTGTAAACCGTGTCTTGTCGTGTTAAGAACTAGGTCACTAGGTCAAATTAACAAAACAGCTTGTTCCCACTATAGAAGTCACATTTATAGTCGAATCTTCATGCACCTTGGTCAGAACATTTCTGCTAATGATGTCCCAGCTTAGCTTGAAAATGGTTCCGGTTCGTTAATATCCGCGACATTATATGTCTAATTTGAAACCGTGTGATCACTCTAAAAGACACATATGTAGATTAATTTTCAAGAATATCTGGCCAGAACATGTGTTTCTAATAATAGCTCGGCAGCGTTTAAAATGGGTTGGGTCCGTTAACAACAAAGCCACCAGGATGGCGGGCAGTTGTTAGCAGTTTAAATTTAATTTTTTAAAATGCAATTGCTGATAGGTTGTGTCAAATGTGGCCTTAACCTCCTTTAATTACATATTTCTTGTTTTTATGACATTGTGTCACTTGCATATGCACATCAGCCTGTACATTGTCAAAGTAAGAAGTTGTTGCTGGTGGTTTCGATGTTTGTGTTTTTGCTGCAGTTGTTGCTGTTGTCTATCTGAGAATGGTTCGATGAATTCCGGTCCAGGTATTTACTGTCTCCTTAGTCAATAATTGCGTAATGGTGCGTTTTGGGCTCAGGGCAGGAAAATATTTTTGTATCAATTTATTGATCCTGTTTTCAGCTCTATTTTTGCATTCACTACAATAACAGAAGTTTTATGTTGCCAATGCTCTAGATTATAAGTTCATTTATACTGTTTGCCTCCGATTAACTAGATCAAGTACTCTCTGAAATTCGATCTCTCTATTTTCCGATTTCATATCAATTCGATTGCCTGACGAGAGATGTGTATTAGCTGTCTGTCGGAACACAACTATTTCACCAAGAAGGCAACAAAGCAATCAATCTCGTATCCCCATATGAGTTCGTCTGTCTTAACGAAGAGATGCGCCCATTTATTCATCTTATTCATTGTTGTGCGTTTTTGATNATGCATGGCCCCATTACCAACCCTGGGGCCCACCTAGGTCAAACATTCGGTGTGGGAATAAGCGTCGGCCTCTGCCGCGCCATTTCTAGTTCAGTTTTCATTGATGCCATTCACAGCCCATCAGCGCTATTTAGGGAATTTTTAAATAACAATAAACAGTAATATTTTCAATAGCCTAGCCTGTTCCCTTCACTGTACCATTTCAGTTGCTTTGGAATTATATTATTTCTGTCGGAATGTTTTACTTTACAGAACAAATGGTTGCACATTAATGTTTGTTTAAAATGCTAACTTTGTGGGAATTTCTGGCATTTAAAGGGGGAAAAGAAACTGTTGTTGCATGTTGAAACAGCCTTATTTTGGCTTAAACAATCGTAGATTGAAGGCTCAGTAATCACAGAGGAGTCTCTGTCCCCAGAAGTGTTGCAAACAGCCAGGTCAGTTTATTGTGATCATGATAATCATCAGCTGCTGCAGCAGAAGCAGCATTAACAACAGCAATTAAGTTAATGGGCAGGACTTGGTAAGCTCTGTGGATAGAATGCTTCACAGTTAATGGGCAGGACTTCGTAAGCTCTGTAGATAGAATGCTTCACTATTAAACCTGGGTTTGTGAGTTCTAGCTCCAGCACAGCCACATAAGAATCCACATCAGTATCATAACTGTCATCAAATTTGTTTTATATCAACCAATACCAGTCTTGTTTTTGCCTAGTTGTCATGAATGCATAAAGCTTAATTTTCATTCTTCCAAATCCTTTTAATAGATATAATCTTTATTTCAAAGAAGATAATTAAAAGCAGTACGTGGGAATTTAATATTTGTTTAATTGGCATTTGATAGATCTACATTAAATTTTCTTCACAAGAAGTACATAATATGGTTTAAGCTGATTTATTGTCTTTGTTAAATGGTATCATTTGTGTCATTTTTGTGGGAAGTTGTCACAGTCCTTTGATATTTTCAGAAAGCTGGGAAAGGGCTGTTTGCAGTGCACTTGTTGGTTAACAAGATTTCTCCCCCTCTTATCTTCGGTGGCTTGAGAGACACACGTTGACCGCTGGACGATGGGTCATAACAATTGGTCGATCGGTCATAATGCAGAGGTGATGCTGGGAGTATATTGACCAGAATTTTCATCTAGAAATTGCTATTCTTTATTTGTTTTCCACGTTAAGAGTTATGGCTCAGCTTGAGTTATTGATTTTTAATAAGTGTATTTCTTATAATTGTTTTTGACATATTAAATTAAGTGGATGAATTGTTTAAGATATTAGATTTCCATTTCGACAAATAATAACATTTCGATGAATTATTAAAATTTATCTAGTAAATGTTGAGATAAATACACTTCTTGTTAATGTTTCCAATTGCAATCAATACCCACAGATTTAAAACATGCGATGTACTTTAACTGTGCATGTTAGAATGTTTTTATGCCCCTGGTAGGGTGGCATATAGCAGTTGAACTGTCAGTCCGTCCGTCCGTCCCTCCGTCCGTCTGTCCGTCTGTGTGTCCGTCCGAAAACTTTAACGTTGGTCATAACNTGAATGAAACTGGTTAGACTGCATTTTCGATTTCGTTACAATTTCGAATGTAATCGATTAACGCAATGTTTTGTTGAAAAAATGATGGATTAAATTTAAGAAAAGTGTCAGTGAGTTGTTCTTTAACTTTTCGAAGAAATCGATGTTGAATTAAAAGGGTAATTTCTTTGATGAATAAGTCTTTCCTTTGTCAGTCGATCAAAGAATGTCTATCAACAAAGGATTGCCTGCTTACATCAAGTGCTTTAAAATGGAAAAGATGGATGGCGATGAAGAAATGTGTCCAAAATTTTAACTCGTCATGGAAGCAAATTCAACTTTACGAAAATAAACATGGTTATTACACAACTTCGGTGAGTAGAACAAGAACTAGTATATGTTTTACTTTTTTATGTCAGTAAGTAAAAAGTGTGTGAAAAGAAGAGTTGTTTATCGACTAAAATTAACAATATCGGCGAGGATAAATGCTGAATCATGCTTCACGTTGGTGTGTACACATTTTAGAAATTTCACAATGGCAGCCATTTTTTTGGGGGTATTTTACAGTGGTGAAACAAGAATTGTAGTTTGAACAAAACCGTTTGTGTTCTACTTGAGTGTGTAACATTTGGATGGCTGATTTAATTTGAATCGAGGCGTATAGCGATATTTTGTCTCTTTACTCTTCTTTTGCGTGGAATTTTAAGGACTATTTCGAGTTCCGTAAACGGGACAGTCACAATTAATATTACTACGCAATGATAGATTCAGTTAATTTAATGTGTTTTTGCTTTTCTTTTATCACTTTAAGACTATATAATGGACGACTAAGAAAATTGATGGGATAAATAGAATACTAGGATAAGCGTTGAATAGAGAGAATTTTATGTTGCTCGGCTCGAACACCGAAAGCGCTCGCTATGGCTCGCGCTCCCGGCGTTCTGAGCCTCGCAATTTAAACTTCAATAGTATCTATGTATTCAAATAAATCGATTTATTTTATATGTAATTGGATTAAGAAACAATTCCATTAATTATCATTAATCGATGAATGTTACTCTAATATAATAAGTCACAAAACAATAATAAAAAACAAAAAATGTGAACACATTTAGACTTGCACTTAAAGGGTATTCGTTCCAGGTTGCTCTGTATTTAATTCATATTGTATGTTTATCTTTTACTCTAATAACAGGTTGACACGTTTTCCTCATACAGAAACCATACTATTTTATGAAAGCCTGTGGGTTATCCATTAGAGAATACGGAAACTTTCAAGATCTCGTGTCATACGACAGGGTTGAAAGACGTGTGTTAGCCAACAATCATATCGTCATTGATAAAATATTTTTGTGCAAGTCTGAAATTAATATCCTCATTACAAGAAAATACGCATTTTCAAGTTGACATCTTGTGCCGTTCATAAGAATTTCTGCATTTGAAGTGCGAATGAATATATACATGTGACTAACTTAGTAATAATTTACTGGTGCCATAGCATTCTTTGAAATATTCGTAATATCAAACCTAACGGTTTTCGATTTATATTACGGATAAAAGATAATCTCACCAGTGAACACCGTATTTAGTTTGCTGATCTCGAGAACGAATTTATATGCAGATAATATAAAGCTAGACTACAGCCTTGTATTTTTATACGTTCTTTACTTATTGAGGAAAGCTTTCTGTTTTTTGTTTTTTTTTCAAAGTTTAAAGTTATGTTATAAACTTTCTCAATCCTTGCACACATTGGTTTCGAGTTTTTAAGCATTGTTTTAATTATATTTTATTTCTTCCGCTTTTTGTTGTTGTTTTTTTAGATACATTTTAGGCCCCGGAATAAATTGCTATTATTAAGCTGCGTCACTGTCTAACTTGACGCAGTTGCATCGCTTTAATTTGACGATAGTGTATGCATTTTTGTACACGAATTAAGGTCCAACAAGGACGTTCATACACAAGCTCTGTCTGCTGCAGCCCAATTTAAAAGACATTATTACCGTAAAATTACGATCCTTAGTCCTTTTCTCAAATGAATGCAAGTCTACTGGCGCATTCACAAGCGCTAATCAAACTTACACATTTTTGTATGTTGATGCCCAATTGCCTATAAGCTCGGTAAAATTAAAGCTGGCCTCACACTACTGAGACTGCTTCTGCCACACATAACCACAACCAGTTCATCCGTCACCATCTATCATTTCCACTAGACTACATGTTAAAACACATTTAATGTTAGGACAAGTAGGATCTATTTCTTGGTGTGGTCACTCGGATAAATTAAAACCTATAGAATAAGTCCTCATTTCATGTCAACAAACGCTACTTGTACGTCGTTCCTGATGTTTATTGAAGTTCTCGAATTGTGAAGCTATGAATTTAAATCCCTCTGGAACAATATTTCGAACAATCTGTTTGGCATTGTNCGAGAACACGATCAAACATTTATTGGGGTCCTTCTTTTTTACATATTTGTATGTATTCAAATAAATCGATTTATTTCATAGTTTTCTGTGGTTTATAGAGAATTCCCCTAGAATACATGTTAAAACACATTTAATGTAAGGACAAGTAGGATCTATTTATTGGTGTGGTCACTCTGATAAATTAAAACCTAAAGAATAAGTCCTCATTTCATGTCAACAACAAACGCTACTTTTACGTCGTTCCTGATGTCTATAGAAGTTCTCGAATTGTGCTATGAATTTACATCCCTCTGGAACAATATTTCGAACAATCTGTTTGGCATTGTTTATACATTTTTTAATTACTCAATATGTAGTATATTATTGTTGGTTGATAAATACACATGGACAAGTGGAAAATACGTTTTTATATTTCAGGAAAATACGATCTCAAGCCCTCATTCCATTTTCTATTCATGTTTGACCCTCTCTTAAACTGAATATAATTAGTAATTAATTTATGTTAAGTATCTTAACGGCTGGATGCCTGCCTATCGTGAATCGGGTCATTAGAAGGCGACCATCTGTCAACCATTTGTATATTCCTGATGCGGACAAACATAGCAAATACGTGTTCCTTTTGAAAGGATTGTCTTTATACAATTACAAAATGTTTGTTTAAAAAAGGATATACATTTTTTTTAATGCGTTTTAATTAATTCCCTGCTCAATTTGTTACAAATATTTGAGTATTACTAAAATTCTTTTGAAAACGGGTTAATCATATTAAAAGACAACGCAAAAACACACAGAAAACAACATTTATTATCTATGTACCGGTTTTAATTGATCGTTATCATTAACGGTTTTAATAATTAAAAGTAAAATAGTAATACATGCAATTTCAATACTAGGCCCACTATTAATGTTAGTATTCGTACACAAATATTACTTTAGATTAAGATCGGAAAGAATTTCAATCATTTAATAGGTCTGGCCATATGTTTCACTTATTGGAAATATGCAAATTAAGATATCGCAAAGCGCCGTCCAACCATCCCGCCCAATGACGAATGTCATTTAAAGCACACGATACAAATTGGCCAATTATTCGGCCTTATTTAATTTGCTGCGGAGTTTGTATCAATTTCCAATAGCATCTCGAATTGTAACACTATCCAGTGACGCATAATAAAGAAACACACAGACATGAAAAGGCGCTGCTGAGTTACGCATTTGGATTAAGTATTGGTGATCTGGAAATCTGTCGGAGTAGGGAACGTAAAGCGCAAAGTTTGAAAGGAAATAATGGTGGCAATATATGGCGTAGTAAGACCTGCATTAGTGTTTAAATATTTAAAAGATAACTTTTGTGAAAATATGGATTAACTGTTTTGTTAGATTTTAACATCTAAACACTAATTGCGCTATATCTGAAAGCCAGTTTTTCATTGTTTTTATTCAAAATGTATTGTTAAATTGAAAAATCGGTAAAACAAAAACACTTCAAACTATTTGCATATGGATTTGATTACCGGCGAAGACGAAATAAGTCGGATGGATAATGTCGCACCACAACATCCAGAGGATTTATTTGCTTCACAGACATCAACATTTGCTAAGAGCTTCTGCAATGATCAAGACAGATTTGGTCAAGATCCGTGTCAGTCAGTGATGGGTGAGATGAAAAATTATTTGATAATTTTGTAAATTATTGTACTTGTAAAAAGACTACA
>VMBQ01007841.1:21586-42590 GCA_007657795.1 Dreissena rostriformis
TCCATCAATTGTTCTTCATTATGAATGTATATAAAGGTTTAAAAGCACAGGATGAAATGTCATGTAAAAAAAAACGTAAAAAACTATCTGAAGATTTGGAAGACTTTTTAAGTTATTGAATTGTTTGTTATTTTAAATTACTTTCATTATTCGGACTGTTGAATAGAAATGTCTGATGTCCTCTATTGAAAAATCAAATTAAGGGTGTTCTAAGGCGACACACTCTTAAGGGTTAATTGCTATAAATAATAGAATATATTCGTAGCGTTAAACAACTCTTTTGAAATTCGTTTCAACATGAGCCACATCGTTCTTACATTATTGGCGTGTTATTTAACCATGGCGTGCTCATGCCAATTGCTATTTATAGTAAAATCTAAAATATGTACACAAGATAAATTGCCTTTATCAGTAATATGTTTTAATAACAATAAGATATGAATGACAAAGTCCTACTTTTTTAGATTTGATTTTGTCTCGATAATTAGTCGTTCAGAAAACAATTGCCTTTGTATACTAACGGTTGTCCAACTAATAACATGTTCCTCAACTCAGATAGTATCAGCCTTTATCTGTTTCAGTGTATCGCAGAGAGTATTCATTATATAATGAACATGGCTCAGTGAATGAATATTTACACTCCGCGTTAGGAGAGCCTTTTCTCTCGGGACACCCAAGATGGGAACGCCCAGTGAACCAGTGTAATAACTGTTGAAACGAGCAGTGAAGGTCCTGTAGAATAAATGCAATACTTCGAGATGATATTTACCAATGTGCATGTACAAGAATTGCAGAGTTACACTGTTTGTGATTTTTTTTGTAGGACTATATTATAGCAAATTATTAAATGTATTTTAAAACAGTCATTAGTTGCAATGAGGTTCAGCGTAGATTCCAATTAAAACGTATTGCTTTTAAACCCTGCATTCAATACTGTTTAACTTTTAAAACCGCAGCAACATTTATTCCCAGATGTCTCATTTATGTATTATTGTATACAAAATTATGATTACACTTCATCTACCTTTTATTTTGTTTATTTGTACCGATATTGAGACGGTATGTATTTGGTGTTGTAAGATTTTAATTATATTAGGACTTGTTGACTTCGTATTTTTTACAAAATGATACACTACTGCAATAGTATATTTACAATTTAAGTCGCATAAAATAATATAAAAGACATCGTATCGTGCACAATACAGTAAACATTTGAAGCACGAACAGAAATCTTTTAACCAGCTTGTATGTTACTAAGTGACGCTACGATCAGTTCTTTGCCGTTCGCCAACTGATCAAAACGCACGGCAATGAATAAGATGCGCGTCTTTACGTTCAGACAGATGCACTCATCTGGGGATATGCGATTGGACCCTCTGATTGATCGTTTTTTATGCCCTGTTGTTGCAATATTGGAGTGCAGACAGACAACTAATACACAACTCTTGTCACTCAATCGAATGTAGAGGTTTATTTATAGTCAGTTGATATTGAGTGAGAATGTTGCACCAATAAATTTAGGAGCGTTTGTACAAGCACAAGTTACTAATCATAACCTATTCATCCTACCACTACGTGATTTTTCATAAGAAAACTAGTTTTAATTGTGTTAGGACTTATTGGCTTCTTATGTTTTCAAAGTGATAAACTACTGCATTAATATATTTGCAATTTTAGTTGCATGAAATATTCTAAAATAAAACACCATTTACAAAACACTTTCTTGTCTGTTACTAAATATCGATAGGACCATTTCTAAGCCGTCCGCCTACTTATCAAAACGCACGGCAGTGAATAAGACAACTGTTTTGGCGCGTCTATCCGTTTAGACAGATGAACTCATCTCGGGATATGCGATTGGACGCTCTGATTGATTGCTTTGTTGCACTGTTTGTGAAATATTGGAGTTCAGACAGACAGCTAATACACAACTCTTGTCAGTCAATCGAATGTGGAGGTTTATTTGCAGTAAGTTGTACAGTAGAGCCGGGCAGTAGCGAGATCGAATTTTAGAGTTTATTTGTTTCTTGTTGATATTGAGTGAGAATTTTGCAAGAAAACATTTAGAAGCGTGTTTGCAATCGCATGCTATTAATTAATTCAAACTTTTTTTTTCGTACTACAACTACATGATTTTTCATAAGAAAGCTGAAGAGTCGTATAACCTTAAAGGAATAATTTCAAGATTGTTTGTTTTTTTAATATGTTTACTAACTGTACTGATTTGAATAATCTTAACTTATTATAACACCAAGTAAAAAGGAAACTAAAAGACCCCCGGGCCCACTGGAAGCAAAACGTAATGCATTATCACTGCGACACGCTAAGCTATGTTAAGCTACAGTGACCTTAACCCTACTGGACCCAAATGCAATCCCAGGCTGGATAAACATTGTCACTATCATAAAATTATAGCAAACTACTTCCAAAAAACTAAAGTTATTTGAAGGAATTTGATTTTAGCTCGACTATTCAGCGAACAGCCGGAGCTATAATACTCATTTGTCGGCATCTGCGTCTTCGTAATGCTTTTGTTGCGGCATTCAGACATCATCTCCAAATCACGGTTTTTATTGCACATATTCACTTAAAACTTCACAGATTTGTTTGTGGTCATTGTTTTGAGGTAACTGACAAAGCTTCATGACTCTAAGATTCAATTTATTTAAATTATTTTCCTTTTTTATACTCAGAAATGTCAATCAAACGTTTGCGTGCAACAACTCTATATCTCTATGTCTACCAAAGATATTTAAAAAAAAAACATGTTCTTTATAAACAGTCACTGATCGAAACCTTTAACTGTGACGAGCCCTTTTACACATTTTATGCCCCTTTTTGTATTTATTAAGGCCAGTCTTGCGTGCAAGATGAAATGCAGGTTTTTTCCTGATTATCATGGAAGGTCACTGACCCAGCCAATAACTCTGACTTAAAATTTCGTAGAAATATGTCCCTTTTCTAATTCAGGTTAACGCCTCCGTGGAACAACTTCATTTCTCTAGAAATAAATCAGGTTTAAATGTGCTTGCACATTGAAATTCATGATGAAGATGTAACAAGTTCAAATCTCTGTAACATCAACAGATATGCATTGGTCTTCACCATGACCCAACTGGCTTCGAATGCACAATGTCCATTTATGCTTTCTATATTCGAATTAGCATCAAGATTGGTCTATGTAAATTTAAGTTATAATTCGCAAAGAAGACACAATGACTAAAATGTTATAGCTGCACACTATGGGATTATACTGCTAAGGTGTATGTCATAGTTATGGCCGTTGCTTAGTGACAACGACAGCAATAATTTATATGAAACAACTGAACATATTTATTGTTGCGATGATTGTTTTATTACATACGGTCTGTATTCTTCAGCGCCTTAGCGCATATAACATGCAAAGGAACTACCATCAGAGCAATTAAAATTGCAACACAATCGACTCCCAACGTGCTCTATGCACAGATCAGACTCTTGATGCGGTCAACGTAAGAAGGGAGCTCGGTGACGTCATTCAGAAGGAACAAATGCTCGTCGTCAGTTGCTATTTCGCGTAAGTTTCTTATAGAAAAGCGGCGGCCGATTCCAAAGACGATGACGTTGTTGCTCAATCTGCAAACGCAAAGGCAATACTCATATTGTACGCATGCATAGTCTGGTGCACTGACAAGTGCTGCTAACTTGTCTCTGCGTATTAGTTAGTTTAAACCTATTTATTCAAGCTCGATTGCATCGAAAGCCTAAGGTTTATTGAAACGCTTTCGATTCCGTTTTCTGGAACTAAGAACCAGTACTTGGCGCCTTTTGCGAAGATCGAAAGAACGCTCCAACAGTGGGGATCGAACTCGTGACCTCCCTGTAGCTAGGCGGACACCATATCCACTACACCACGGCGCCATTGTGCATTGATAAGTATATTGATAAAGTAAATGTGTACCGCTTTCCTGTAAAGAGGTCTCAGATAAGGATGAAAATTTGAAAATGTGCATGACCTCAACCACTTGGAGAAGTATAAAATGATCCAAAATTGTTCATCTAAATGCAAGTCATGGTCGTATATAAACGTTAAATATGTCTGGAAAACATGGAGAGAAAAGCGTATGTACTAGAAAAATATATATGTCGAATAGTGATATGTGCTGTGAAAGTATTTATTAAGATGTATGTTGCTTCATATTGTAAACATAAGTATAATAAACACATCCAAAATTAGAGACACGGAAACAAACACACTTCCAGTTTTCATATAAGGGACATTGAACTCCAGAAACATTACCAGGCCAGAAATCGTTGTCAAAATCCGCTAGTCTTTGATTCATAGCAAAAAAACTAATTGTCTAAATAATACACAAACAACCATAAAACATAACATTTGGGGTTTAAACCGTTTGAATGAGTGGCTTAACTCCCACTTAGAATTAATCACAAACACACATGTGCGAATAAATATTAACAATTTAATATAAATCAAAAAGCAGTAAATGAGACTATAAATTCGATTCAATTGCAATTAAATAACTCCGTGGCTTAAAAGTCTTTAGAGCAACATAAACAAAGATGTCTGCGGCATGATGCAATATAGTAAATACAAGCACCAGCTAAATTCCCTCTATTCGACACAATTTCGGAACGTTTCATTATATATATAAGGTTATATCATAATACACATAAGGCAGGGTTACATATTAGTACTTTAAATTTACATGTTTATGCAAACATTTATACCCGAACAGTATTCGATCCCATGTAATGCTTTAAACATTTACTAGTTAATTACTTATGGCATAAAATGAAATGTGTTGATTCTACTTAACGTTTCGCTACCAATGTTCATTACCAATGTGATGGCAGACAGCAAGCATGTCTTCATGTACAATTGCAGTTGTGCGCGTCGTATGCAACAAACTTTAACAACAAATGAAAAAGGCGTTTTTCATGTTATTTCCTACGATTTCGGGCACAACTTATTTAGTAACAATAACACTTGTCACGTGTTACGATCCACTTTGTCGGATAAATATTATAATACAATTAAGTTAGTTTAATATTTGATAACCTAACAGCCCAAACAAATGTAACTTCTATCACTTTTTGGAACTATTATGTATACACATAGTTATAATAAAAAACAAAACGGTATTGTATTCGTAAACGTAGACAGTCTTGTTCTAACCTTTTCGCTCAGTATTTTGCTATCGTTATACATTTCTATGCTACCATACTTATATTTGCCAATGTTCAGACATAAGAACATTTTATAAGTTGTGTTGTTGTTTTTTTATTAATATATATTAACAGCGCTATAGATAACTTTTGGGGTATATTGGGTAATCACCCCCTGTTTTTGACAACAATAGGGTTTTTGTAAATTCAATAGAGTTTTAGCAAAAATTTTCACCCCCTACTTTTGAGCTTTATTGGGTTTTTCACCCCCGTTTTTTTACTCAATTTGGGTAATTTAGGGAATGACATATATAATATATTAAAAATAAGGTTACTATATTATTTATTCAAATGGAATTCAAAAAGGTACCTGTCCATACCAGCAAACAATTACTGAATTTCTGATCAAAGTCTGGTCCTTAAATTTCAGTTTTTAAATAGGGTGAAATAAGTTATAAACATTTATACCTCAAAATCATTGCTGCTTTACTTCTGTTGCACAGACTGGGTGCAGTATGCACATTTCAACTTTTTTTTTCTGTCCCATCAACGTCAACAATTTCTAACCAGGGATATAACTTTTTCAACTTTTGACAGTTTTTTTCAATCACGGACTTTCTGTCATGTTTTTGGATGTCAACTCGCTACTTTAAACTGCTACATACACTGTTTCTAACAAATTGATAACACGAATGATTCGGCACATATTCGCGCGTGCCTACTTGGTTGGAAAAATTTTGCGATCGACATATATTTAGCGCAACAATCGCGGACGTCTTTCGACCTCGCTTAGACATTTTTATTACGCACCGTTATAGAAACTGAAAGTACAGACGCTTTACAAATACATGCACGTCGTAAATATTTTGGTCAGACGCTTAATTTGCTATGAAATTTAGTCCGCATAGCGTTTGAATAACTCCGACTGTTTTGCTCCTCCGTTTGTGTAACGACTCTCTTTTTGCGTCCACGAGTGGCCATTTTGATTATTTCAGAAAATGAAAGTAGAAATCGGACNGTTAAAATGTGCTTGCACATTGAAATTCATGATGAAGATGTAACAAGTTCAAATCAGTTTCAACAGATATGCATTGGTCTTCACCATGACCCAACTGGCTTCGAATGCACAATGTCCATTTATGCTTTCTATATTCAAATTAGCATCAAGATTGGTCTATGTAAATTTAAGTTATAATTCGCAAAGAAGACACAATGACTAAAATGTTATAGTTGCACACTATGGGATTATACTGCTAAGGTGTAGGTCATAGTTATGGCAGTTGCTTAGGGACAACGACAGCAATAATTTGTATCAAACAACTGAACATATTTATTGTGCGATGATTGTTTTATTACATACGGTCTGTATTCTTCAGCGCCTAAGCGCATATAACATGCAAAGGAACCACCATCAGAGCAATTAAAATTGCAACACAATCGACTCCCAACGTGCTCTATGCACAGATCAGACTCTTGACGCGGTCAACGTAAGAAGGGAGCTCGGTGACGTCATTCAGAAGGAACAAGTGCTCGTCGTCAGTTGCTATTTCGCGTAAGTTTATAAAAAAGCGGCGGCCGATTCCAAAGACGATGACGTTGTTGCTCAATCTGCAAACGAAAAGGCAATACTCATATTGTACGCATGCATAATCTGGTGCACTGACAAGTGATGCTTACTTGTCTCTGCGTATTAGTTAGTTTAAACCTATTTATTTATGCTCGATTGCATCGAAAGCCTAAGGTTTATTGAAACGCTTTCGATTCCGTTTTCTGGAACTAAGAACCAGTACTTGGCGCCTTTTGCGAAGATCGAAAGAACGCTCCAACAGTGGGGATCGAACTCGTGACCTCCCTGTAGCTAGGCGGACACCATATCCACTACACCTAGGCGCCATTGTGCATTGATAAGTATATTGATAAAGTATATGTGTACCGCTTTCCTGTAAAGAGGTCTCAGATAAGGATGACAATTTGAAAATGTGCATGACCTCAACCACTTGGAGAAGTATATAATGATCCAAAATTGTTCATCTAAATGCAATTCATGGTCGTATATAAACGTTAAATATGTCTGGAAAACATGGAGAGAAAAGCGTATGTACGCGAAAACAATATCTGTCGAATAGTGATATGTGCTGTGAAAGTATTTCTTAAGATGTATGTTGCTTCATATTGTAAACATAAGTATAATAAACACATCCAAAATTAGAGACACGGAAACAAACACACTTCCAGATTTCAAATAAGGGACATTAAACTCCAGAAACATTACCAGGACAGAAATCGTTGTCAAAATCCGCTAGTCTTTGATTCATAGCAAAAAAAAACTAATTGTCTAAATAATACACAAACAACCATAAAACATAACATTTGGGGTTTAAACCGTTTGAATGGGTGGCTAACCTCCCACTCGTTATACATATTTCTATGCTACCATACTTACATTTGCCAATGTTCAGACATAAGAACATTTTATAAGTTGTGTTGTTGTTTTTTTATAAATATATATACAAAATACTATTGAAATGTCATACAACGTATCGCGTGATAAATAAAACATATGGTTTAATATGTAATAAACAAATTGTCCGTCATATTGTAAACTGCCCATAGGAACTCAACAATGGAGTGGCTGATCTCAGACTAACCTATGTACTTCCGCGATAACCTGCACCCTTGACAACCAGGAGCTCGCTAACAAAAATCCATGGTCTACCGCATCGACGGTTGTTACCAGGATGACTACATCGGCTTTATCGTGTCTGAAATAACATGCGGGTGTGATTGATATAAAATATCTGAAACAATTTTCCCTTCTATACTGAATTAGACATTTCAGACATTGTGTTGGTTTGTAAGGCGGTGGCGAGCTAACTGTCGATATACCAGGAAGGTATGGATATGATTGACAGCGAGTGTCAGTCCCTTCTATCAAATGTATATATATATAGGTGTTTTGCATTGATTAATTATGAAATGTTACTTATTTAGTTCAATCTGAAACACTGTGTTCATATATTAATATTAAATATTAAGTTTTTCATTGCTTTTTTGTTTAGGCCTCGGAACTGGTAAATTTGCTTTTATGTGTTAAGTCAATATATCACCTGTTACCAAATGAGACGTCGTTCGCGTGGTGTATATAGGTGTTTAAACCAACCAATGGATCGGCAAATGGCGGTCTGGCGTCTGGATGAAGTTGGTTGACAGCATCGATCAAATCAGTTTTCGAATAGTGTCTGAAAATTGCATTTTCAAAAAGTGATAATTTATTTTTCTTTATGTGTGTGTTGTAATAACAAGTCACACAGCAATACACTTTCAAAAAGTCGCTTGAATTTAAATAATAGTATCAAAGCTGATTTCTTAATTAACACATTCGTTCTAAAACGTACTTTTCAAACGCAGTGTTATTTTTGTCCTCCATTTGTGTCATTTAATATAATACACAACTTTAGCAGTATTGCAAGCAATATCATTTAAAGAAGAAACAACATCAAATAAAAATCTATTGTGTTATGTGTTACATGCATACGTACAACCGTGTCGTTATCCAATTATATGCACGATTGCCACAGCAGCATTTAACTTAAGCTTTGTGTTCTATTCTTTTTTATTAACCGTTGATCAGACATTATCAATATGTCCAAAGAGTATCTAAAAAAAAACTTTACTCGTTCAGTGTACACCAAGTTGAATGGCCAATGTTCGAGTCATTGCAGGATTGACTGCAATAATTCTATTTTTAGTTACAGTCACCTAACTTTTGACCTCTGAAGAAATAGAATGCTTCCCTAAACACGATAAGAAGACAAAAACAGAGTCATCGTGTACCCGTTTAAATTCCAAACAATTCCTTGTGCTTTGTTCACAAGTAGAGCCGCCAGAGTCTTGTTAATGCCGATTTCTAGACCAGAGATGACGTTATGCATGAACTGTTTAGTTGGTTCAATATTTCCAATGTTGAGAGATTCCTCGGTTATAAATATGACATCCTTGTAACAATCTTGTGCTGCAATAGAAAAGAAATTAAAATGATGTATAGACATGTGTGAATTTACAAATGTGTACGATATAAGTAAATTTCTTCTGGCTGTCGTGCTTTTCTATCATTTGATATTTTGGTTGCCAACTTTAGTGAGTGTTTTGTTTTACAAGACCAATTCGATGTATGTAATAAATTTCGTTATAATCAGTGATTATAACGAAATAAATTACATACATCGAATTGATTATCACGGTCAATAAATTTGTTCTGAAATTTGAATGGATTATTTATTTATGTTGAAATATGTTATTAGGTTTAATGTGTTACTTCATAATGCTATTGGTATATTTTAAAGACGCATGTGCGCTGATCGTAGCATTTTCAGATTATTTTTGTTGTAGTTTTAAATACCGACAAAAATCACTTCTAGTTTCTTGGTTGAGTTCCATGTACAGTTAAAATGCGAAAAGATTTGAAATTGAAATCAATTGTTAAACTGTTCATAGATACAGTAACAATCTAAAATGTCAAGATTGTTTGTACTTGGACAAACGGAAGAATATTTGCCGAGCTATATGTCTATATTTTCTTTAGAGCAAATGTCTGGTAAGTCGTGTTAAAGTCTTTAACATACGCTCGTATGTTAAGGATAAAAAATAGCGTTTTCGAGAGTACGACAGGACAACAATTGACCCAAACGTTTCAGGACCATTATGAAATGTGCAATATCAGGATGGGTTGGGACGTTTAATTGTTTTGTCATATATTTTCATGAAATAATGTCACCCGAATACCACTGACCAGAAGCGGAATTTTCATTTAATACCTTTCGTGGTCACCGGAGTGGTGGAAGTGGACGTTGTAGGGTTGGTGGTAGTTTGCATTCTATTGCAGTAGTTTCCAGTACAGCATTGTATCTGAACATTTCGTTTTTGCTCCATAATCTTTGAAGTACAGACCTGTACAAAATGAATATGTAAAAATTATTCTTACAACCCTAAAGTATAATTAATAAATAATTGTTTAAGCTTTGTTTAGTACAGCTCGAGCAAGATAGTTATTCTCTTCATGCACATTATCTATCCATGCTGCATCTTTTGATAAATGCATGCAGTGTATTGTTTTATAATTGTAAATGAAAAGACCGTGTGGAAAACATAAATATTTTTTATGAAAACCCTGTACTATTCAAATTATATGTTTTATGAAAACCCTGTAATATTCATATTATTAGAGAGTTTCATATGTTGGTACGGTGTATCTCATATGCGAGCAGTATAATGTAACGTAAGTGCTGTAAATTTTACAATATACATTGTATCATTTGAACCACCACTTAACATTTTCCTGTTTTAACCAATTGGAAAGTGTGGGAGAAGATTACATGTATTTTTTATACAGCTTTCGTACGAAGATCTACTATAATGACATAAGTAAACTTCCAATCTTGATGTAAGTTTATAGTGTTTCCATATTATTATAAAATAAACACAGGGCATGCATGGATATAAATTACATATTCTGTAATGGGTATAAGTTTACAAGTTCTGCAATAAAGAAAACTGAATACTGTAAGCCAAACATCTTGATAAAGATTTGCTTATACTCGCTAGACGAAATTAATTGAAAACTAACCTAGTATTCTGTATTCTCCCCATCCCACATATCACAGTTGAATAATTTAAACTAAAACTTATCATGTTCTTGCATTGACCATTTTGAACGCATGGGAGAAGATCACATACATGCTAAATACCACTAACGTACAAAAATAAAGACAGAACATGTTGGAGTATAACATAAAACAGCTGTGATAAATAAAGGTTTACACATTCGGCACGAACACGTTAATACAGTCAGCTAAGCATTCCGATCAAGACTTTCTTAAACTCGCTAGAAAATGTAATCGAGGTCTAACATAGTTTTATGTATGCTTCCCTTACATATATCTTGAATAAATAATTTTAAAGAAAAACTGTCTTACTGAAGCTTCTACGCATTTAAGATTGAATTCTTTGTGACCATCAATACTGGATGCAACATGCTGGTAAAGGCATCTCTATAAACAAAAATAACAAAACAGCAATGAACGTGGGAAAGAAATAACACTTGTTCTACCAGTTCAGACCCTCTTCAGTTCATGAAGTATAACTCAAGTTTGTCTCCATTTAAAATCGATTGACACTTTCATACTTAACGTTTTTACAAATAATCTTATTTCGTATGTAATATTACATATAATGTTGTTGTTGTTTTTAGGAATGTATATACATGTTGTTTTTTGCAATGGGTTATTGTGTACACGACAAAAAATATATAGCGTTATGTGTCAAATAATCTCTGGTCATACTTGCATCTCACATGCAATTACATTCAGTGTAAAATATTTAACTTGAAGAGCATAGAGTAAATCTTTTGCTCAACGTGTGTTTTACGACCATGTCTGGGTTCATACCTTATCACCTGCGCAAGCGGTTACGTTTGTACATCTTGTAACGTCGCTGACTGGCTGATCGCAGTGGTAACAGTAGAAAGCTGAATTTTGTTAATATTGTGTCGTTATATCGATTCCCTTTGGCGCAATGCGTTGTAAAAGAAAATGCATTGAATTTATTAGTATAACTAATATTCAATTATGTTATACATGTGATGATTAATTCCAAGCACCGAAGTACCTTTCTTTGAATCATTTCTCGATTGTAAATACAAATTTATATGAATTATGTTTTAAATGTTCTTAAAATGCACAACTAGAGCGCGTTTCGATAAACTTTAGTATTTCGATGTCATCGAGCAAAAAAAAAAGGTTAAAACAAAACTTAAAATGCATAATGGCCTTGAAAAAGTATATTTTTCCGTACGTAATTTGGGAATGATTGGACTTTCCTTTTTTTAAATACACACTGGTCTAAGTTAAATAACACGAACATAAAATGCCCTCAAAGTAACTAATATGAACAAAATAATAAATCATTAAGGGAATTGAAAATTTGTTTGCTTTCGGGATATTGACGTACAATAATTGTGTCAGTAAAGGAAACAAAAAATACATCTTCGTGATCTTATTTTTTCTCACTTTATTGTAACAAGTAGGATATGGTATGAAATCACATCTATGTACGTTCTATTTAGGATGATCAACGATTTACATCTTTGTGTTGTACGCAAAACCGATTGAAATTGTGTTATGGTGTTCATATTTTCCATACACATTGCAACAATGGTCAGCATTTACTTATAGTCAATTAAATTATGTCTACATTTGTTTAGTGGTATATATTACTTTGTTTTAATATGATTATGGGACATGCGTAATTTGGGGTAGGGTTACATAATTTATGCATGGTTTATACACATCTAACGTTGTTGTGGCTATCGAAGTGGACGTTGGCATAGTTGTTGTGATGACTGAAATATGCATACGTATGTTATGACGTAAACGTTGCTCACCGAAAGCAAAACTCAAACATCTATTAAAACAAGAAGTTCGGTTCTATTTTTAAGACATGTGTTTTGATACTTTCGAATATGTTGCACAAACGATTGACTATTCGTTGGTGTTATTTAATCGTATCAACTTGAGTTAAATATGATAGATAACCTGTTTCACATATAAGGCCCGTGAAGTTGCTCGGACATGCACTTAAAAATGACCGATTATTTATGTAACCTATATAGCACGTTCCCCTCATACAAGGATTGGGTAATCAAGTATTTTGAGGTATTGGCCTTAAAAGATATAACTGCGTGCATTTTATTGCATGTTGAATTGGAATATTTTAATTTTTTAAGTCGTTTATAATTATTGCTATGGTTTAGATATTATCATATCTTACTTTGTTTATACAACACATTTTCAATTTAAATCATGTTTATTGTGTCAGTAACAGTATATATGTAAAGTATATCAATAACTACGTAAATTATGTATAGTGTATCAATAACACTAGAGCAAGTACAAGAGTTCACAGATTAGTAAATAACTTATATAATTTCTAATAAATTATATCTAGTTAAGGTTGACTTAATTTAATAGTAATCAAATATAAAAACAAAATAGGATGACATACATATGGTCGTTTGTGTTGTTTGTTCTATTGTGGACGAAGTGGTCGTGATAACTGAAACATATATCATACGATAAAAGAGCAACCTAACCTCGCCATACTATATAGGATGGTCAAAATACAGACGACTATTCTCCGACTATGAGTGACTATAGAGTCAGAGGTTAAATATATATATAAATTCGTTTATAACACATATATTTTGTTTTCAGTAAATCAAATTCGTCCATTTCTCATCGTAGCAGATCATGTCAACTATCCATGAACTTTTTTAATGTTTTTTTTTTCAAAAATATGATGTTTGAATATTTGGATATTTTTTCAAATACTAACCCATTTCACAGTGAAGTCCGGTAACCCCACTCGGACACAAACAGAAGAAAAGGGCACTGGTCCCGGTGCCTATGAAACAGGATCCACGCACACAGGGGCTAGGAGAACACGGGTTTACACGGGTTGTGGCTGCTGAAGTATATTTCTAGATAGTTATGTGCAAATGCTCGTTATATAACAAGAAACACATGACAATTGTTTAATAGTTTAGTTAACATTATGTTTGTACACACAAACAATGGCAAGCAAGAAACACACAGAACACAGTAAATAGGAACTGTTTCACAGACAAAACAGCAGTCTCATAACATGTTAATATTGAACGAGCAACAACAAGATCTCCATACGTTTTGTCAACCTGACTTAATTACGTTTGACTTGTTGCAGGACCAAATTATGATTTTATATATATATTTCTAACAGTAGCAACTATTATTTTCTATGACAAAAGACACACTCAAATAACGTTTATATTCTCTATCGGGCCCTTTATCTACCTTGATAATTTCATCAACATATCTGTTTGAGTAGTCGCAGTCTCTAGATTTTACATTTTTCCTTATTTCTGTAACAATAGCAAAGGCATTTTTTGTCGGACAGCAAACTTGAAATAACGTGCATATTCCCCATAAAGGCCTCTTTATGCATAGCGAATTTCATCAATGTAGTTAAATTACTTTATTGGAAATCAAGGGATCAAAGACTTTCCACACAGTTTTCACGTTTATCTCTCACCATAGCACCCAAAATTTTGTTTGACAAAGGATTTAAATAATGTGTTTATTTCTCAGAAAGCTCTTTTTCTTAATATCAAGTTTTATTAAACTAGTTTACTATCTTTTTGAGTTATCACACATTACAGTTTAGGAGAGAGAGGGCTAACGGCCAGTACCGCAGACGGACGGACGACCTTCGGATAAGCCTATAGTCTTATCCGTTGCAGAGGAAGAGGACAAAAGCAACAAAAGACAGACAAACACAGAAAGGAACTTTGTTCAACAATCTTATCAAAATGGTTAAATAAATGCGACTTATATAAATGCAAAACTGGTCACATCGCTTCGTGAGATGATATAATGCGATTAATTATATGCGCATCGTTCAAGTCATTGTAGTGGGTGTTGTTGTTGAAGTAGTAACTGTAAAAAACAACAAACACATACTTATATTACGTTGCTGTTAACACACAGAACCCTAATACAGACCCGTCTTTGATGTTGTTGGAATCGGCATTGTGGTAGCCTTTGTTGACGAAATGACTGAAAAAATACGTTCCATTAGGCGATTTATATATTTAACACGAAGAATTTACATTGGTTATAAGTAACTCGTATGCAATAAGCTGGTGGTCGTGAAAATACAGACGAATTCTCTCCGACCCTATCTGACTATAGAGTCAGAGGTTTTAGAACAATAACAATATATATATATATATATAACAAAATAAACGAATTATTTGTTTTCAGTAAATCAACTTCGTTCATTTCTCATCGTATCAGATCATGTAAACTATCCATTGACTTTTTGTAACGTTCTATTAAAAAATATGATGTTTGAATATTTGGATGTTTTTCAAATACTAACCCGTTTCACAGCGAAGTCCGGAAAAGCCAATCGGACACAGACAGAAGAACAAGACATTGTTTCCGTTTCCAATGAAACAGGGTCCACGCACACAGGGGCTAGGGGAACACGGGTCTGCAGTGGTTGTGGCTGCTGAAGTATATTGCTAGATAGTAATGCGAAAATGCTCGTTATATTACAAGAAACTCTGGACAAGTTTTTAATCGTTTAGTAAAAATTATGTTTGTACACACACACGTGATTGTAAAACCAACACAAACACATCACAATAAAAAGGAACTTTTTCACAGACAAAACAGCAGTCTTGTACCATGTTAATGTTGTAGAAGCAACAACAAGATCTCCATAAGTTTTGTCAACCTGACTTAATTACGTTTCACTTGTGGCAGGATCTAATTTTGTTTTCATATATACTTTCATAACAGTAGCAACCATTATTTTCTATGACAAAAACACTAAAATAACAACATATTCTCTATTTTGCCCCTAATCCACCTTAAGTATTGTAACAACATAGCTTAAATACTTTTTCAGTAGTCACAGTCTCTAGATTTTATATTTTTACTTATTTCTGTAACAATAGCAAAGGCAATTTCTGTCGGACAGCAAACTTGAAATAACGTGCATATTCCCCATAAAGGCCTCTATATACATATTGAATTGTAACAACCTAGTTAAAGTACAAGACAGTTTTGACATATTTATGAAACCATAGCACCTAACAGTCTTGTTTCACAAAGGAATTTACTAATGTGTTTATTGTTCATATTGCCCTCTTTCTGCATATTAAATTTCATTAAACTAGCTTAATAACTATTTGAGTTGTCACACATTTCAGTTATGGAGAATGACGGGCTAACGGTCAGTACTGCAGACGGACGGACGACCTGCAGATAAGCCTATTGTCCCATCTGTTGCAGAGGAAGAGGACAAAAGCAACAACAGACAAACACAGAAAGGAACTATAATCTACAATCTTATCAAAATGGTTAATGAGACTTTTATGAATGCAAAACTGGTCACATCGCTTAGTACCAATCCAGCAAATACATGTTAATTGATATATTTACATATATTTATGTAAGATTACGCAAACGTTTTATGATTATCTTTAATTAACTCGTTAGCTGTTTTGTATTCACTTGAAATGAATTTCCATCTTAAAAAGGAAAATTTGTATGTGTGTACAGTTCATTTGTATGAGAGTTACCGGTCTATTGTAAATGAAGGACCAACAGTTTTTATAAAATGCATTCGGGTGTTGCTGCTATTTTTTTTACAAATAACATTATGGGCCACTAACTAAACACTTATTAAAGAAATTAAGTTGCTTACTTGACACAGTTGTGAGAGTCAAGATAGGCGCATCAGTTGTTGAAGGTCCTGAAAATGAATCTATTATGTAGTCTATATACTCTTCCAGGACAAAAATCAGTTTCAGTTTATAACAAGAATGTTCACGTTTACAACAATTTCAATTAAAAATATCAAAAAGTATTTACGAACATACATATCATGACACACGTCGCACTTATTAACAAAAATATATTGTAATCGTTTATGACTTAATTTGAATGATGTAAGAATACACACCATGTGGCATTTAAGGTGCTCTCTTTTATTTATGTTTCGTTGTAAAGCAACGAATGGAAAAACAATTGGTTGCTTTGTTTTTGCCACTGAATCCATGTACGAAAGTTAAATAAAACAATCAGTAAATATGTGTGTTATCATTTTAAAATAAACAAATGTCCGCTTAGTCATGGTACGAGGTGTGTTATATAAATATCAATGTTCACATAACATAT
Source organism: Dreissena rostriformis (assembly GCA_007657795.1). NCBI lineage: Eukaryota > Metazoa > Mollusca > Bivalvia > Myida > Dreissenidae > Dreissena > Dreissena rostriformis. The sequence goes on from VMBQ01007841.1 coordinate 38,533, forward strand.
GTGTGTTAAGAAGTTTAATTGTTTTTGTGGCTTTCGATGGGCAATTTATTACAAAGATTTATTATAATTTAGGTTCGCCCATGCCTGAACAAAGTGCGCCTTGATTACACATATCTCCTTGGCAACATTTATAGCATAATTCGGTATCGCCGGTCGCACGCTTGCCAATTATAGCATGGGACCACATCTGACCGGGGCATGTCTGTAATACAGTATATACATGTAGGAATGATACAATTCCATTAACGGTACTGGGATGGAAGTCCTTTGGTATTTTATTTAGGTTTATTATTTATTGCTTATTCAATGCAATACATTAGACGAAATACGACAATACTGAAACTATAATTATTCTAATGTGCGTAACAGATTTGGAAATGTCAATGTAAACCACAAATATCTAAATTAAACGGACTTTGCTTGAAAACTGAACTTCTATGTCGGTAATGTTAACATTTATTTAAAGAAATACTTAAGCACAATACTACAATGCTTACTAAACAATACATTTTTCAAAGGTTTTCGTAAAGTCATTCTTCAGAGTACACCGTTTTTCATGTGCCATTGTAGTCTGAAATGCTCATATCTGACTTATGTGCAACTGAAAGGCCTAACCTCATTAAAGAAAAAAAACAAGCGGGAAACTATGCAAATAGTTTTTATCGAATCTTATACATACCTGACCATCTTGACAACCGAATTCGTACATAACCGTTCCGTCTGGTTTCAACACGTACTTAGCGTAGCATTCCTGGAAGCCAAACGGTTCGCATTATGTTATATTTTACGCATTGTTAGCTGGCATAAAGTACCACACCACTTTATGTCCAGCAAAATGCCAACTTTTAAAAATAAACACAATTTAAAAATACCGTCATATATTGAATTGCAATACTAACTTGCGCAGTTGAACAGGTTGTAGTGGTAACACATTGCACACTACTAGGCATGGATGCACAATTGAGGCACTGTGTCCCAATTGCTGGAAACAAATAATTCACATTTTGATGGTGACATTTTTAAGATAAACGAAATACAAATGCATGTATGTACAGCAAGTAATGTTACGTCGTTATATCGTTTATTTTGTGTTTATATACGCACATATGTACAATGAACTGCAAATGGCATTTTAGATTTTGGTTGTGCTTACTAAATTGTGTTTCGTCTTATATGCAAATAACAAGCCTGAAAGTATATTGGATGACCTCATAAATTACCTTAAATATAATTGCGATACAAGAAAAAAGTCAATAAGTTGTCTAAAGTTTCACTTACTCACTAAACGCATGCAAACATCCATATTACAGAAAAGTATGATCGTAAGATGACAATTTAATAATAATATGCTTTAAACGATTAAAATTATATTAAAGATAACATTAAGTTTGCCGTCTGCTCTATACTTAAATGTATAGGAGTAATACAACTCCAGGAATATTTTCGGGAGACAACGTTGTGTCCGCTTGTCGTTGACATGATCATTTTTAATATAGCATAAAACACAATACTTACACACGAAAATACACATACAAGCGTGATCAAACCTTGGGTCGCCTCATTTGAACGGGGAATGCAAAGCATTTTGGATTTTAAACTGCTGCAACAAATGCTTAACCTCGCACACCTTGCCAACAAATATATACAAAATCTACACTGTAAATACACTCTAATATTTAGGCACAACGCAATTAAAATCGAAACGCGAAAGGTGCAACGATTTCGTCTCGTCAATGAAGGATAACCTTGCCAAATTGACGGTTTACACAGTATTGAAAAGTGAGATTATTGAATTTTTTAATCAATCGAAGATTAATCAATGGATATGTAACAGCGATACCAACGTAACTTTTGCAACAAGTCAAATACCTGAATCGAAGCTAAGAAACAACCACCCAGCGAAAATTACGAGGTCCATTTCTGAAATAGATATTTACTTTTCACAAAGTTGCAGTGCCTTGTTCATAATAAACTTCAATCTATGCTATTGAAACAGTTTATAGAACTACGATGCAAAAATGTTTTAATAAAAAGCATATCAGTTGAAACTAATATCACATATATGAAATAAATGAACTTAATTTAACATAACGAATTAAATGTGAGATTACAGATAAATTCAACAGACCTTTCAAGTGTCTTGCCGATAGTCGAATGAAGTTTAATTGTCATGTATAGGGAGCGTTTGTGTTAAATGTATGTTAGTGCTTATCTATACGTCCGTGGAGAAACAGTAGGAACGGAAAATTGTGTCCGCGATGAAAGATTACAATTACAAAGATTACAATCAGATCTTGAAATAAAAGGGTCAGAGGGTCCGTAAAGGTGTACTTATGCTAAGCAAACAACATCATCTCATTAGTTAAGTCATTCTCTATGAAAAAGCTCCATGATCATCTATATAGCTCTACATTCCAGCGCGACTTCCCATAATCAGCATTTGTTATGTTCCGATGAGTCGCTGTGCCAGCAGAGCATAGACTTTACTCATAGAGTATCAATGCTGAGATATTTTTTAAGCACTATGGCGCCTGATTTAAAACATGCAGTAATTCATCGAGAAATACTGACAGTTCATCGCATTGTAATGAAAATGTATTCACGGATATAGTCAGTACTTGGTGTCCGAAATTCTGAGATCGGCCCTCGAGGTGAATCGAAACCAGTACCTACCGATGACAAGGTGGACACCATATATATTACATTGTTTAGACCTCTTAAGTTCAAACTCTGACCACGACATTTTAGTGTCAGGACTTTTAGTAAAGTCAGTACTTTTTGTCTGGATAAAATAACATGACTATTGGAAAATAAGTATTATTGACATTAAACACATATCGAGCCTTAATATTATGCTTTAGGGCACAATATTAGGCTGATCTTGAAGCCTGAACTAACTAAGCTAACGTAAATACTGTTTCTATACAACACATTTATCTCATCAACGATCAATAAAATCGTCGATGCTTTAACTGGGTCAGTTTAAACAAGAAAAATAATACTCCTTACTTAGAAAAATGTTAAACAATAATAATTTAAAAATGAATAATCATCAAGTGCCCAAGAACGTTGAATCATGTTGATTTAAATGATATGCATGAAATTTGTTAATTTCCGTCTACATAATAAATAATAAACTACAACTTACTTGAAAATGGTTGTATGCAACAGCTGGCGTGTGAATTCCGCTGTCGACCGCCCAAAGATTGAATGAGCAGTAGTCTTGCTCATTTAATATTCGAGTTTAAACTCTCTCTGAATCAGCGGCGCTTTAATGCATAAATCAATCTTACGGAGGATTGCGGAGGTAGTCGATGTATCACGATTGGTATAACCCGGCAAAGAAACATTAAGTTTTAAACTTAGTAGCCTGGTTACCGGCTCTTCCTAAGATAGTACCCAGGCAGAAACCACACTAATTTTGGACTCTATGTTTGTTTTGCAGTATGGCGTTTCGACAAAACAGGCGGTCTCAAGAAAACGAAATGCCTTATTAAATCAGATAGGCGTTAAATGATATAAAACGAGGCATATTTGCAACTGGCAGAGCGAAGTGTATTTTACACATAAAATTCCCATAAGAGATTTGAATAGTTTTTTGTTCATCATGTGAACCAAAGATTCTTAAGAACACAGACGTTTTGCTATATTTTAATTCACCTTATAATACATGTCAACAAAAAGACAAGAAATATACGTATCTTACAATTTCAGAAGTGATATAATATAATGATATGAATGATATCTTCACATTTAACACGTTTTTGAAAACTTGTTGTTCAAAATATGTGCACATGTTTAATTAATTTAAAAAAATGCTTTCTAATTTAAGCTTAACTTAAAATGATTGCAATTGTGTATACACATTTGAAGAAAAATCATTAAAAACAAATACTGAATATGCATATTGAATTTACCCACACGAGGATACATTACGTCATATATAAACGAAAGTAATATCTATACAAACTTGATTGCCCATGTTTGAAAAGTGCACAAACAAATGTCAATGTTTGACTTTGAAGATTTCATCAAAATCAACGAATATTTCGTACAAC
>VMBQ01007842.1:0-12690 GCA_007657795.1 Dreissena rostriformis
TATTCGAATATTCGAATATTCGGTCCCATCCCTAATAAAAATAGATAAATTTATGAAAGTGAAAACATATGTTATATCTTGTCCTACCCAACAAATTATCAAACCCCTTTTTCCCCCATAATTTCAACATATACTAAACAAAGAATCTGGAGCAAAACGACTTTACACCTTTCTAAAGAAAAATAATGAACAACCATCAGTATAAGCAAAATGATTTACACAACTCAATGCCATAATTAATAAAAAAAGAATGGAATTGCATATTTGAGCTACCCATGTTAATTACCAATGATGTACAGATTCAGTGCGTACAATACAGAATAATTCAAATGATACTTGGAACAAGTAGTCTTTTGAGTAAAATGAAAATTACAAATGATCCATTTTGCAAACAAATTGCGGAAAATTAGGAACATTATTCTGAGAATGTCTGATATCTAAAGCAATAATCGACACAATGTTACCAGGACAATCTTTTCATTTTATTGATATGACAATTATTCTCCTTGGATATTTAACAAAAGTTTGCTATAGCCATAATAATGGTATTTTGTTTATAAAGCTGGTGTAAAATGTACAAATGCATTCCAAGCATAACAGCCATTGTATCAGATACGTTGACAGACTAGTAACTCATTTTAGTATATAGATAGAGATACTGGTCAATCATGGTAACATATAGTGTCTATGACTGATCAGTCATTGCAAACTGCTGACTGACTTTCTTGTCAGGCATTGTTACATGGAGAGCGACATACTGATCCGACATTTTAATATAGAGGGGGACAGACTGTTCAGGCCATTTACCATAGAGAATGACAAAATGATCTGTTATTATAAGATACAGGGTGGGTGACCAATCGGTTAATCATTGTTATACAGTTTGAGGGACTAGTCAGTAAATGTTACAGGCAGAGTGACAGTTTCAGTAACATGTTGACTTATATAGTTGTCAGTTATTGTAATATATATAGTGAATGACTGTTCAGCCATTGTTACGTGCATAGTGATATACTTTTCGATGATTGTGGCATACATGGAGTCAAAATGGCCAGTTTAAGAGACTGTTCAGTCTTTGAAACAGTGAGATCGACTGACTGGTCGGATTAAATAACACTCGATTGATCAATGGGTGACAGGGTGGTAGACTTTCCAACCAATATAATACTCAGGTATGATAACTGGTAAAATAATGTATTATAAAGAGAGACTAACTGATCAGCCATTGTGACATCCCGATTGACATATATTTCCGTTGTTGTAACATGCAGGGCGACACACCGATCATCCATTGTACATACAGGGTGACAGAATCGTCAGCCATTGCAGCGTGCAGAGTGACAGACGTGGAAGTAATTGTAACGTGCATAGTCAAAGACTGGTCATCTATTGTAGAATACAAGGTGGCACAGTTGTAAGTCCTGGTAATATGCACATGATATACTGAAAAGTCATTGTAGCATACATGCTGAGATACTGGTTAGCAATTGTGACATGCAGAGTGACAGACTGATCAGACATTATTAGAAGCAGGGTGACGTATAATTAAGCCGTTCTAACATGCAGATAACGGAACTGTTATGCCACTTCAATATACATTGTGACATACTCCTAAGCCATGGTGTTAAGCAGTTTGACAGACTAGGCAGCCATTGTAACATGCTTACTAGCATACGGGTTGGCTATTGTAACGTAAACTGTTACTGATTTGTTAGCGATTGTAATAAACAGGATGAAAGCTGGATGGTTAATGTAGCATACATAGTGACATACTGTAAAGCCATTGAAATATTCAAGTGGCATTTAAAAAGTAAGTCTTTGTAAAACGCAGAGTAACAGAAAGATCATTCAATATAACATACAGGTTAACGTATGTGTTTGTCAGTGTAATATGCAGTGTGACCTACTTGTAAAGAACTGTGTAATGTACAATGTGAAGTCTTTATATTAACATGTAGGATAATATAGTGTTCAGTCATTTTAACATGCAGACTGACTAGTTTTTCAGTCATTTTAAAATGAAGAATGACAAACTGATGAGTCATTGTAAAATAAAGAATGGCAGACTCGTCAACATTGTTACATGAAAGGTTACATGCTAATTTGATGCTATTTTGTGACAGGCTGGTCTGAAAATGTTGAATTTGAAAAAAAGATCTCATTCATTGTATCACAACGACAGCCAGTTATGACAACATTCAGTGTATATATATATATGTACGGTCTGTTGAACCGAAATGCTTAGAGAGTCCCTCTAGAATGTAAGCATGCATCTAAAATGAATGCAAAAGATGACATATGCCTTTCAAAGCAGGTCTTAAGATACTGTGGTTTGGGACATGACACACAAATTGGATACGCACTTAAAGTATTTTATGTGATTTGTAATTTGAGTTATAATTTTGTCCTTCTCAATCTTGCTGATAATTGTTAACACGATTTAATTGATTTCCTATTGAAAAAAACAACTATTGCTTTTTAAGATAATATAGTTGTCGCATATATAGTAATTGAAGTAGAAAGGAAAATGAATATGTGTCACATTCACGAATAGTCTATTGAATGTCTCAGATTATTATGGCATAACCATATGTAATAATTTATCATATAATGACGTTTGGAATCATTTAAACACATTTAAAATATATATTACCTTCGTTGTCCATTGTATTGATATTTACTTCCAAAGGTTAGTGGGTCATGATCAGAGAAAATATGTAGAAAAAAATTAAATATGGAATATGAGAAATTAAAAAAAACTTAATGGTATTGTCAACATTAAAGCAATGAGCAAAACTGATAATTTAAACAAAAAAATATATAATTGCGTTAAGCTTTTATTGTGCTTTTCTTCCCGTACAAGTATTCCTCTAATCAAAACCGAAACCCGAACCGTAAATTTGATTCGCGTGCATTCAATAGATTACGTATCGAAAGGTCCCATATTTAACGATAGTTTTCCGAGTCAAACTGGTCAGCCGTTGTAGCTAATGGGTCGGCTTCAATGATAGTCAATTAAGCATGCAGAATAACAGACTGGTCAACCATTGAAACATGCAGTGTGCCAGGTTGGACGTAATTGTCAGTAAGCTATGACAATATGCAAGACGACATACTGGTAGGTCAGTGTAAAATGTAGCGTAACAAAATTGTCAGGATTGTGACATACAGAGAGCCAGAATGGTAAGATTGATGTAATATTCATTGCGAAATACTGTTCCGTCAGTGTAACATGTAGAGTGACCGACTTGTCAGTCATTGTATCATTAAGGATGACAGACTGGTAAGCCATTATAATATACAGCGTGAAGACTGTTTTGTCAATGCAACATGACAAATGAGGGACTGGGCAGCCATTGTTGCATGCATCGTTACATTATGGTCAGCCATTGTTGCATGCATCGTTTCTTTATGGTCAGCCATTGTTACATGCATCGTTACATTATGGTCAGCCATTGATACATGCAGCGTTACATTATGGTCAGACATTGTTACATGCATTGTTACATTATGGTCAGCCATTGTTACATGCAGCTTTACATTATGGTTAGCCATTGTAACATGCAGCTTTACATTATGGTCAGTCATTGGAAAATGCATCATTACATTATGGTCAGCCATTGTTACATGCAGCATTACATTATGGTCAGCCATTCTTACATGCAGCTTTACATTATGGTCAGCCATTGAAGCATGCAGCGTGCCATTATGGTCAACCATTGTTACATGCATCGTTACATTATGGTCAGCCAGTGTTATATGCAGCGTTACATTATGGTCAGTCATTGTAACATGCATCATTACATTATGGTCAGCCATTGTTACATGCATTGTTACATTATGGTCAGCCATTGTTACATGCAGCGTTACATTATGATCAGACATTGTTACATGCAGCGTTACATTATGGTCAGCGATTGTTACATGCATCGTTACATTATGGTCAGCCATTGTTATATCCATCGTTACATTATGGTCAGCCATTGTTTCATGCATCGTTACATTATGGTCAGCCATTGTTACATGCAGCGTTACATTATGGTCAGCCATTGTAACATTCAGCGTTACATTATGTTCAGCCATTGCTTTATGCAGTGTTACATTATGGTCAGCCATTGTTACATGCAGCGTTACATCGGGATCAGCCATTGTTACATGCATCGTTACATTATGGTCAGACATTGTTACATGCAGCGTTACATTATGGTCAGCCATTGTAACATTCAGCGTTACATTATGTTCAGCCATTGCTATATGCAGTGTAACATTATGGTCAGCCATTGTTACATGCAGCGTTACATCAGGATCAGCCATTGTTACATGCAGCGTTACATTATGATCAGCCATTGTTATATGCAGCGTTACAATATGTTCAGCCATTGTTACATGCAGAGTAACATTATGGTCAGCCATTGTTACATGCATCGTAACATTATGGTCAGCCATTGTAACATGCATCGTTACATCATGTTTAGCCATTGTTACATGCATCGTTACATTATGGTCAGTCATTGTCACATGCATCGTTACATTAGGGTCAGCGAATGTTACATGCAGCGTTACATTATGATCAGCCATTGTTACATACATCGTTACATAACGATAAGCCATTGTTACATGCAGCGTTACATTATGATCATCCATTGTTACATGCAGCGTTACATTATGGTCAGCCATTGTTACATGCAGCGTTACATTATGTTCAGCCATTGTTACATGCAGCTTTACATTATGGTCAGCGATTGTTACATGAAGCGTTACATTATGGTCAGCTATTGTTACATGCAGCGTTACATTATGATCAGCCATTGTTACATGCAGCGTTACATTATGGTCAGCGATTTGTTACATGTGCGTTACATTATTGTCAGCCATTGTAACATGCATCGTTACATTATGGCAAGCTATTGTTACATGCTGCGTTACATTATGGTCAGCCATTATTACATGCATGTTACATTATGGCAAGCCATTGTTACATACAGCGTTACATTATGGTCAGACATTGTAACATGCCGCGTTACATTATGGTCAGCCATTGTAACATGCATCGTTACATTATGGTCAGCCATTGTTACATGCATCGTTACATTATGGTCAGCCATTGTTACATGTAGCGTTACATTACGGTCAGCCTTGGTTATATGCAGCGTTACATTATGGTCAGCCATAGTGACATGCAGCATTACATTATAATCAGCCATTGTTGCATGCAGCGTTGCATTATAGTCAGCCATTGTTACATGCAGAGTAACCTAATCGTCAAATGAGAGACTGGTCAGCCATTGTTACATGCAGCGATACATAATGGTCAGCCAATGTTACATGTATCGTTGCATTATGGTCAGCCATTGTTACATGCATCGTTACATTATGGTCAGCCATTGTTACATGCAGCGTTACATTATGATCAGCCATTGTTACATGCTGCGTTACATTATGATCAGCCATTGTTACATGCTGAGTTACAGTATGGTCAGCCTTTGTTACATCCATCGTTACATTATAATCAGCCATTGTGACATGCAGCTTAACATAATTGTCAGCCATTGTTACATACATCGGAACATTATGGTCAGCGATTGTTACATGCAGCGTAACATTATGTTCAGCCATTGCTATATGTAGCGTTAAATTATGGTCAGCGATTGTTACATGCAGCATTACATTATGGTCAGCCATTGTTACATGCATCGTTAGATTATGGTCAGCCATTGTTACATGCATCGTTACATTATGGCCAGCCATTGTTACATGCAGCGTTATATTATGGTCAGCCATTGTTACATGCATCGTTACATTATTGTCAGCCATTGTTACATGCAGCGTAACATTATGGTCAGTCCGTGGTTCATGCTTCGTTACATTATGGACAGCCTTTGTTACATGCACCGTTACATTATGGTCAGCCATTGTTGAATGCATCGTAACATTATGGTCAGTCATTGTTACAGGTAGCGTTACATTACGGCCAGCCTTTGTTATATGCAGCGTTACATTATGGTCAGCCATTGTGACATACATCGTTACATTATGATCAGCCATTGTTACATGCAGCGTTGCATTATGATCAGCCATTGTGACATGCAGAGTAACGTAATCGTCACTTATTTTATAACGCAGTGTGATAAACTTGTCAGTTATAGGAGTTTACTTCTTGACACGATGTTCATTCATTCTTAGATGCTGGGTGCAAACATGTCTGTTATTGAAACATGCAGATTGAACTATTTGTGAGCCATTGTATCGTATATGGATACAGACTTGTCCCTGATTGTAACACGCAGATAGAAATACTGACCATTCATTGTAGCAGACCGGTCTGCGATTGTTAAATTCAGACGGACATGCTTGCAATTCACTTTAGCATTCAGTTCGACAGATTGGGAGCCATTGTAGCATACAGTGTGGCACACTGGTCAGCCATAAGAATATACAGGGTGAAAATCAGGTCAACCATGTGGATATACAGGATGACAGATTGGTTAGCAATTGTAACATGCAGGGTGACATGCTGGTCAGCCATGTGAATATACAATGTAACATTTTGGTAAGTCGTGTAAACATGCAGGCTGATATGCTTACTTATATGTTTGTCAGTCATTGTAAAATGAATCGTCAGCGATTGTTCAGCCATTTAAATATGCATATTGAACTGTTTTTGGTCATTGCAACATACAGGGGGACCGACTTGTCACGCAGTGTAACATAAAGGGCCACAGACCGGCCAACAGGTAATGGAAAATAGAGAGTGACGCACTGGTCAGCCATTGTAACATACAAAGTGAAGGACTAGACAGTTTTGTATCATATATAGTATCATACTTGAAGTGCTCTACTTCAAAACAGCAAGCGGAGCAACTAAAACATATTTTAAGCATTCGAGAGTTGTTTCCCTTATTGATTTAAGAATGTCTATAATTAATAACCTATTTATAGCTTCAGATAAGATGCGGTCATTCATACCATGTGAGCGTCCAATATTTGACTGAAAATTTGACGCGGGTACATTACATGATAATTTCCGAGTCAACTCCGAAAGTATTATCGATATTATCTACATGGTGTTGACACTCAAATTGTTGATGATCTTCAATAATGATTCCTTCGTGCTTAACATTACTTTTGAAATCATGTTTGCTGGTTTATTTATCGAAAATAAATGTTGCTTACAAACTATGTTCCCATAACGTTATTTTTTGGCGTGATCGGACTTTACATTATAATGTACATTTAACGTGAATAACTTCAATAATTAAATTCAGTACAACCTAACTCGAGCAACTGGTGAAAGGGGTCAGTCTAGATTCCCCAAGACGAAAAGCAGTTAGTCTAGATTTTCCCCGACTAAAGTCTTTATTACACCTGGGTATTACGGTAACCTGCCATAAGTGGCCAAACACCAGTATCGTTCAAACCGAAAGCAGCTAGTTCGGGGTGCTAAAAATAAACACTCAAATAGATCTGCCACGTTATCTCCTAACATCTGGCGTCATACCGTCATTGTGCGGTTAAGAATCTGATTGCGGAATCTGCCTTCCATATAATAAATGCAACCCACTGTCAGAAAAAAATATTAGGATGTTGAGAGTGCTGTTTTAGTTAGACAACTACAGGGATATATTCAACATAAATTATAGCAGAGTATGTTATACGTTTTTAATAAGTATCGCTATTTAAATTATCGCTACTAAGTAAGTAACAATGACCATAAATGCTACGTTATGGGGTAAGCATAGAGTTGAATCTTCTATTATCCACACACAAATTAGTGAGTTGTTTAGTATTTGGTGATATGTTGGGATCGTTTTGACTGAGATTGATTGTATTATAGGTGAAACATCTATGTTTTAAAACATACTTATTAAGATAAGTTGTGATAAGGTTGTGCTTGTTTGAGTTAAAATGACGTAGTTGTGATTTTTGAAGCGTTCGGTGTTTGTTTCTTTAAATAAGAATGATACTAACAGCTGACCAACCATCTACAAGGCGGTCACCGGACTAAACAGACAACCTGTTTACAGCTGCCAAGTTGGTTTCAGCCTCATTAAATGTACCATGCGTTAAAATATAGGTAATCATCCGGTCAAAATATATCGAATGAAGCTTGTAATCAACCATTACATTTAAATTAAAGAAAATAAAAAAATAATTGTTACCACTTTATAATATATTCCGTCATATTTCAGCCATCTGCGAACACTCTTTTCTCTTCCAGAGGAAATATTGGTTTGTCCAGTTTTTTTTGCAAAGCACAATACAATCGACGTTGGAAAAATGCATTGGAAATACTAAATTTCCAATTTAATTAATTAATGTTGACCAAATACTAAACAGTTCACCGTCTGCTTTATAATATGACGGTGTCCCACGTTATCAATTGATATGGAAGGTGTGCGATGATAATGTACAATAACCTAATCTAACGCAATTAACGCACTAGCTGGTGACCTTTCAATAGGGCCAAACGCTATCTGATAATAATCTTAAATGGAGTATGCACGATTTTGTCAAATATTTATGAATTTATATAAAATGTGTAAACAACTTTTTATACATATATTTCAATATAAATTAAAATAAAAGTTAAGAACAACATGTGTCGAAAAATGCGAAATAAGCCAGATATTAAAATCTGAAATCAAAAATGTCTGAACAGTCGAATTCGCCAGCATGTATATCATGCATGAACGATATGAATCTCAAATTTAGTTTTAGTGCAGATTCGTTCATACGACACAAAGACACAATTTTGTTTCCTAACAAATACGAGTAAAAGTGTCGGCATCGGCTTTAACCAGCCAGTTAAGCAATTCACTGAAGTAAACACTATTTGATTTCTAGTACCATATACAGATTGTTAATTTATGTTATTTCGCATTCCTAGGCCATATTCATATGTTGGTTTAAGATTGCAAGAACTACTTGTTGACATAGAAATCGTGCATGCCCCTTTAAGGGATGTTGCGGCAGTTTATTTAACCGAGGATAAATTTATAGCGACAACGATGCTATTATCACAACCCAATAGTTTTGTTATCAGAATCATCACTAATTAATGAGAGAGTAGGTTCATAATAGGTACTCAGTGGTTCGATCCCAGGTGCGGTTAACTTTTTTTTTTCTTTCTTTTATTTCACTCTTGTTTTTTTCCTGGAGCTCTTTAGTCCTGTTGTTTACATTAATCAATTTAAAGCATTTCATCACAAACTTCAAAACATGCCGAAATCTGTCAACAAGTCCCTGTTATTGATGATTAAGGTCGAGTTTGATACCTTATGGTCTTATGTTTGTGATTAAATATTGTATTAGTGTTGTGTTTTTTAGTAAGCCGTTGTGATCCCAATTAAGATTGTAAACAATCTATAATGTTTATGCATAACTCTAACAGTCTATGTACCGGTACTTGGGTTTCGCCTATTTGCTGTATTTTAGGAAATTTGACATAGACGGTAGGGATAGTTAAACAACAAAATCTCTATTAAAAGTGCGGTGACCCCCTTTTTTATTTTTGTTTTATGATAACAATACGTAGATGAACATATTTGAGCAGTTTTGCAAAAAAAATTATTAGATAGAGCTTTTTTTAATTCCATTTTTGTGGTTAAAATAGTAAAAAATTGACGTTTTTTTGTTTGGGTGACATAAAATTTATAAAAATTAAATTTCTTAAAATTTAACTTGTGTTCTCCATTTTTTGGTAGTTTGTGGTTTAATTATATGGTATATGGTATGTATTAGCTTATATAATATCTACATTTTGCCAATTTCATAGGTTATTAATCATTTCTATGCAATTAGAGATTTTTCAGTTTTTATGAAAAAGTCCATGTTATATAATGGTGAATAAAATCAAAACAAGGCCGGTGACCCTATGTTTTTATTTCATTTTTCATATAGTATTTGTATGTAGTACTTAAATATAAATTTTGAGCAAAAGTTATTAGATGGAAAAAAATCAGCAAAACTGCAGCAACACCCCTTAAATGTACTGAACATAAATATGACGAATAATATTCATAATTGGCAATCGGCCAATTATGACAAACCTGTGTTTTGGAACAGAGCCAAGTGTTTTGTAACGATTAAATACGCGTGGACGTATAATGTGTCAATATGAATAGGTCAAATGCCATACTCGCGAGTTGTCGAACCTATGCAATTGTGTAAGTGACGTGTTATCTTTTTGATAACAGATATATGTTAACATGTATTCTATAAATCCGACGACGCGAAAGACATCATACATGATGTGCTATATTGCTTTACACTGAAATTCACAAACAAATAAAAGAAATAAAGCAAATAAGTTGATCAAGTTTGAGAAGTTTAATCATTAACATTCAAGTATACTATTATAATAATGGTATCATTTCAAATATATATTTAATATGCACATTAATATATGGTATACTTTTTGCACTATATATAAAGAGTATTTACGATTAAATCATTGATAACAGCGACGTGGCGATGTGTGCATGTGTAGCACTGAATATTATAATGAACGAACTCAAATATCAACTGCTTGAAAATTAATCAATTATCTGTAAATAGGAACTGGCGTTTACACGTTACAATTTCGGTTCCCATATATGATACTATATCTATTATTTTCTTCTGTATTTCTAAATTTGTAATTCGTTTGTGTTTTGTTTCAGATGAAATCCATATCAGACATTCAAACTCGGGAAACACTTGTTTTACTCGTTTTCCGGTGCAATTGGACTCAATGACCATGTACGATGCAATTTCCAAACTAGACTTTGAAACAATTACGCTGCTATAGACTCGACAATGTATCGGTAACCCATGTGCGTACATATTACTTGACATCTTATGTTATGATTGCATGACATGGTTTGTAGAAAAATATACATAACGCGGAATTCATTGACACTAGCCGTTGCTGAGCTGCCATAATTGACTCAAAAAGAAAACACTTGAGCAGTGAGAAAATGTCATGAACTGGGTCAAAATGTTAAATATTTTGCGATGTTGTTATCAAGAAGAAGGCATTTTTGTTATTATAAAAAGTAATAACATTTTTAATTAATAGCCGAAACGTTGATACAATGAATAGTTTTGTTAAAAGTATAGTTATGTGTTTTTCTGGTCCATTGAATGCATTCTGCTTGTGTTTGCCTTTTCCAATTGAAAACATTGCATTTGGGATTCATGTCCTCTGACGATGTCTTTGACCAAGAATACTATATAAATATCAAACTCAATAGAGGGTGAATCAATGTATTGTTAACCCGACGATGCTAATGTCAACCCAGCCGTTATTATACCGAAAACACAAACCGTCACTTCGTTTGAAACTCTTTATAATAGCGTTTGTTTCATGTATGTTATTCCTTATTTACATGATTTATACAAGCTCAAATTACATAATTATAAAGCATATCTGTTGTCATAAAAAAGCTCGAAATGTAACAAAAGTTACATTGCATGATAAGACAATAAACAGTTCTAATAATAATTACAATTTGTAATAGTATTTTAAAAAACGGTTTTAGTAAGTGAGTGTTAAACATTTGCATGTAAGAGTTGTGATAAATAAGAGAGAATGCATTTCCAGTAAATGTTTAATATAAAAGTGTTTCTTGGTTGTTTTCTTAAAGAAGTATTTTTTTGGTTAATCTTACACTTGTATGATTAAACAAACAAAATAGAATATCATATGAGGTACTGTGAAATGACTGTATAAAATACACACACTATTAATAACTACTTGTTAGTTTATGTGCGATAGTTAAGTGTTATTGTTTTACCTTATAAGATGTTTGTATGTATATAGTGGTTCTATCCGAATCGGTCCCAATAGTTGCAATGTTGTTCATATTTGTTTTTGTTTGTTTGTGTCGTCTATTTCGGCTTCAATTTTGATTCTTTTATTCAGATTATGGGTTAAACTTTGAAACCTTGATGTGTTCTTTTATATTTCTTTTTGAATATAAACGATTTTAGTAGAATTATGATAACATGAAAAAACTCTAAGGGAGATTCGTGTTCAGTGCAACCAAACAGAAAGCAGTTTGTTTGTTAATATTTTTTAGCATATTCTTATTTGCTAGCAAGGATTCTAATTTATTGAGTCCATATTTCTTTAACATGAGGGCACTCTAAAAAGTAAAGGTTAACAGTTTCTATTGGACTGTGTTGTTTTGCAGAATACATTAAAATAAATAAGTATTTGTTAGAATGGTTCTCATGATACATTTATATTGGAAACGATGTTTCGATGTATCAATAGTGGAAAGATAAGGGATCTTTTTCTCCAAAATGTTTCATTTAGGCGATAAGATAAGGTATTGTTATATGTATTTACTATGTTTGTATTATATTCGTTTTGAAGTTGAATTTTATGTTATAATGTGTTGGGTTGTTTTGGTTTGAAAGGATTTGAAAGGCAGTTGTATGTTCAATTGTGTCGTGTTCTGAGAAAACTGGGCATAATGCTTGTGCGTAAATTGTCATCCCAGATTAGCCTGTGCAGTCCGCACAGGCTAATCAGGGACGACAATTTCCGCTTTTATGACTTTTTACTTTTAAATGATGTCTCTTCTTAGCAAAAATCCAATTAAGGCGGAAAGTGTCATCCCTGATTAGCCTGTGCGGACTGCACAGGCTAATCTGGGATGACACTTTACGCACAAGCATTTTGCCCAGTTTTCTCAGAACACG
>VMBQ01007842.1:14505-38120 GCA_007657795.1 Dreissena rostriformis
TGAATAAACGTTTTTATTCCTGTATAAACGCGTATGTATCATTTTTCTCGCATGCAAGTAACTTTGTGAACTCTTGTTAGTTACTCGGTTTGAGGTAATCAGTTTTGACATGTTCTGATTTCATAGCATTATATTATTCGTTGCATTAATTGTCCCAAGGCCGTGACCCCAACCCCAACTTGAATCGTATTTGTATGCTTACTGTTGTGTTGGATGTATAGTTATAGTAATATTTATGCATGTTGTCCATTGCCTTAAATAAATGACTAGCGGAAGTTTGTAAGGATGTATCTCATGATAATGTTATTGGCGTTTCTGTATTCATAAATAGTATCATTTTCGTATATTTCGGTTCTAAAACAGTGAATTGCCTTGTACTGACATACGACAGATTTGTGGAAATACCTTACTTAAACAAGCAAATTACATCATTTAGAGAAAGAACATAATTGACTCAAAGAAAGTATAAGAACTTAAACAATTATGTTAATCCTGGTCACAAAAGTATTCAGTTTATAGTAGATCTACTCATTGGACGTGAAGGTGTCTTATGATATGTATTATTTTGAAAATGCTGTTTGAATGTTGTATTAAAAAATACTTCGTTTAACCATGTATAAAGAATAATTGTCAATAATTCAAAAAGTTCGATTGAATCAGCATTGTCTTTTATTCAGCCCGAACACTAAATATATGGTGTATACAAACAAATGTATTGATGCTAATTTTTAATACAAAAGATTTGTTTTTATTCTAGACAAATTGTACAGTTCAGTGGTAATATTTTAATAATACAAGATTAGTATGTTGTAATTATCTCGTTAAATAACATTAGTTGGATCACGCCGTGGACTTTTGACAAAAAAACGGTCTCAAACCCTTTGCATGCTGGGATATTTGTCGTATTCTAAAATGTCGTATGCTGAATTTCTAAAATTAGCATTTTCTTCGAGTTTTATTTTCAAAGAATGCTATCAGAATAGCAAACAGTTTGGATCCTGAAGTGACGCCACGTTCTTTGGCGTTTCATCTGGATCCAAACTGTTTGCAAAGGCCTATGAAATTCGGTTCCAGCGCTAAAAGGGCTAACAACAGTTCTCTTATGAACTGAATGCAGTTTTGATTATGTCATGGTAACATGCATATTCACTAAATTGCATTGAATATTTGCAAATCCGAAACATTTTCTTTTTTTCAATTTTGTCAATTTATCAAAGTGTGAACAAGTCCCTTTAACCACAGATTGGGGCAACGTTTTAAGAGCGTCAATACATGACTTTAACAGCTGTGTTGTAACCACAGAACTGGAGAGCTCCAATTCCCGTATCGTTAAATATATTTAATTCAAATGTGTCACTTGGTTCTCAAGTTATCGAGGCAAAAGTAGAAAAGCCGAACCGGATGAGCCAAAATACGTGAAAACATATTTCCATAATCTGCTGCTTGATAACACTGAGTCATGTTGATTTAGACACGCATCTCAATGTGCTTTTAACGACAGAAGAAGATAAAACACATTTGTGTTATTGAATACCATCGCGATCGCACACTGTATACGAATTCCGCGAACGGTGGGTTTCTGTATCGTAACGGAAAAAACTATTACACATGCCTTTACAAGTCCTTCCAAACCAGGAACAAATCCATGTGTGTCACGCTTACTTACTTAATATGCGTCGTGTTCTGAGAAAACTGGGCATAATGCTTGTGCGTAAATTGTCCACCCAGATTAGCCTGTGCAGTCCGCACAGGCTAATCAGGGACGACAATTTCCGCTTTTAAGGAATTTTTCGTTTAAATGATGTCTCTTCTTAGCGAACATCCAGTTAAGGCTGAAAGTGTCGTCCCGGATTAGCCTGTGCGGACTGCACAGGCTAATCCGGGATGACAATTTACGCAAAAGCATTATGCCCAGTTTTCTTAGAACACGACACATATAACCCTGAGCGAGTTTCTACATGACTATATTTGTATTATGTATTTCCTGCCAGTAATGAACTCTAGAAATGACAATAACACACTTTAACACAGTTTCGGACTAAAAAAGTCACAACATCCTTATAAATAAGAAAAACAAGTACAAGAATGTAGGAGCTTAAAATGGTATTAACGAAAGAAAATGTATGGTCTTAAAGGCAATAAGAAGTATTTTTTATCATAACTGTCCACTTTTTCTGTTTAACTGTTTTGTTTTAAAAAGATAATTTTGGTAATAGTTTTGATATGATTTAAACGTTAGGGGAAAAGTGTCAACCAGGAAACAAACGTTCTTAAAAAATGAGAACAAAAGAACAAAACACACACATTGAAATGCACTAAAACATATTTACTACCAAAGGTATCCATGCTTTCTTAATTGCTTCATATAAATACATACAAACCCAGTAGGCTAGAGCACATAACAACCGTTTAAGTATCGGATAATAACCTCAAAGCATGTATATGTCCATTAATTGAGGAATACATTATTTAGGGGGCGTAACATTTGAAGAACATTCGTCATGAGGCCAAATCTGGATGATTATTCATCACCTTTATGTTTGGATTTTCCTTTCATCACTAAAAAACCATTCGGTTTTCGATTATATCACTGATCGTTTATTGAAAAGTTTTCACTGATATTTCTTGTATTAGTTTGAAGTTTAACCCAGCGGAGATAACACGTGCGGATGTATATTGCGATTATATTGAATGGGGTAGTCCCCCTTAGTTTGTTGCATTTGCAAACTTAAAAAAGGCACAACAATTTAAATCACTGCAAATGACATATTCTAATTGACGGTTAGACCAAATTGAATTATGTTATGCATTATGCTCTTACATACGCGCTGTTCGTTATCTGCAAACATCTGCAAACAACATAAACACACTTCACTGACCAGACACCAGTCCTGTTTATGCTGAATTTTCATAATAATTGTACTTAAAATAATAATTATATTTAGTATAGGAACTACATTATCCGCATTTCACGTATTTAGGAATTTAATATACATTTATATTAAACACAAAAACATGCTTAAATTAATGATGACAATGATGATGATAGTTATGATGATTGGGATGACGTTAAATTCGACGACGATGATGATGATTATACTGAGACATAAACTGTTAAAAGCATGTCAACAGATATCCAACCATAAGGTGTTTAAGTAAACACAGAAGAAACCAAAACATTGCCCTTAAATCCCGCGTGCGTGTTTACAGAGAAACAATTCATTCGCGTTGAAGAGCAGACGACAATCTATGAAAGTTGAGTTGAAAAGTTTAAAACGATGATGGTGACAAGCGCTTTTTATTCTTGTTGAAAGCGTTAATCTTGAATGAATAAGATGAGTTGTCGGTATGTTGAACGCAAGGAGTTGTTTGAAAGGTGGTATTTTATGCAAGGACTTATAATGTATTTCCTGTTTGGTATTTCACAATTGTGAAAGTGTTTTGCGAGTGAGTATATAATTGACAGTGCAAGCATTTTAGATATTAAATACGGAGAAATAGTTTAATGTAGAATTCTTTTATTGTACGTTCATTGACTGCACTAAAATAATTTGTATGTGTAAAGCCGAAAAAGCATGACATGAAATGGAAAAAATAATCAACGGACTATCGCGGTGACGTCAACATGAACAATTAGAAAAACACGGGTTATACATATTGTGTGTGCAGTTAGTCAACGACATGAAAAAAATAACAACAACAAGACACATTTGATTTTAACACTTAAATAGCAGCATTACTGTTTAAGTTTGTAGGTCACCAAAACATTGCATAAAAGCAACCACAGTTTAATACGGCGACGTCAGAAGAGCGTTTGGCGCTGTTCAAGGCGGAGTACAAGGAGACGTCTGACGTAGCGTTGACGTCATCGGATCTCGGCGTCGTCATCGCCTACTTCGTCATTATCATCGCCATCGGTATCGTGGTAGGTTACATATCAGTAGATTTCATAATTTCATTAGATGTTAATATTTAAAAAAAATGATTATAAGCTTCTTTAGTCCATGTAGTAGAACAAATATCATTCTTTTTGGTAAAGCTTAGTCAAGCCCCGTGGTTGGTTGAGGCCAGGGGGGGGGGAATAAAAATTCGTGACAGTCACTTTTCAGTATATTTTAAATATAATATATGCATGTACTTAAGTATAGGTTGCATTCAAATAGAAACCAGTGGTGGTTTCCTTTTAAGAGTTTCAGAACATGTTATATAGGCTCTATCGACGTTTTAATTAATTTGTTATGGCTACACAATTTTGTGATAGGTTACACGTATACGAGTATGTATAAATGAATATGCAGCAAACAATGTGTTCTAGAGGGGACACTAGCATGGATTGGCGAAATGAACTTCGCTGTAGGTCAGTCATATACCGGTGTATGTGTTGTTCGTTTTACCTTACACACATTTAAGTTAATAACCTTTCACTAAATTTGTGGAAAACGTTATGTCAAGGTTGAAGAAATCAACTTGTCAACACATTTAGAAAAGCTATTTATACATAAATATTACAACTTTCTAGATGGTATAATGTTTGTTGATTTCAGTCTACATTACATTAACAACCAACATGATAGCTAACCAGCACGGTGTACAAATTAGAGCACTGATTTAACAAACTCACGTTGAATACAAATGACATTTTGATGTTAGCTAAATTATTCACTGCGGCATATTAAAGGAGGAAAGTTAATTAAAGATTTCCACTTAAGAACTAGGAATGAACCCACGTCAATCTATAAAGTTGTTCTGGTATTGATGGCGTATTTCGTACATGCTCATGAATAAATGGCAATATTTGCATACTCATGTAGGATTTTGTTTCTGCTATCCTCACTTGTTTCGTATCTAACTAAAATGTCATCGGTAAGTCATTTGGAAAACAATGCCCCCCCCCCCCCTTCCTTAAAAATGAGTCAGTGGTAAGAAGTTGTATACGCATAGTAAATGTTAATAATATTTATTTTTGTATTAGTGGTAATGTCTATTTAAACATATGTCTTTTTAAATGTCCCTTTTAACTCGTACAAATAATGCATACTTAAACCTTCCTATGTGATAATGTTCAGTTAAAATATGTGTCAATTACAATTGTTAGATGCGTAAGTAATCACGACCAATCTACAAAGAAATCATTGTTTAATCCGTGTCAATCATAATGACCCATTAACCATGTGTAACCATGGTAACATTTCAGCCTGTGAGTTTGTTTCTCTTTTGCCATATATAAAGTTGGTCATTTCTTTCAGGCTATGTGCTACTCAAATCGGAGCACGCTGGGCGGATTCTTCCTGGCCGGACGCTCAATGAGCTTCCTTCCGGTATGTGACGTCATCCACGTGAACTGTTACGTCATGTATTAATACTAAGGAGTTGCAAATTGTAATACGTGAAAACGTGTATTCATGCACTTGAATAGTTGCCTTACTATTTTGACAAATACTAAAAGCGTTTAGTTTTAATCATAACAGATAGCGTTTTAAGTCAAAATAAAGCGAACATTTGAACTGGAAAAGGAAAATAACTACAGTTAACAGACGATCGTTCAACAATGAATTCGATTGAAGGCAGTACCTTATCTTTAACATACATATTTGGAATACAAATTAACCCCGCAAAACAATTCTTAATATTGTATATTATTTTACAGACTGGAGCTTCCCTTTTCGTCAGCAACATCTGAACAGAACATTTCATCGGGCTATCCGGGTCTGGGGCCGCGTCGGGGATCGGTGTGGGCGCCTGGGAGTTCAATGTACGGCTATTGCATCCACTATAACCCACACATAATTATCATCTTCATCAGTTTCATCATCCGCAGCAACAGTATCTGCAGCAATTATCATCATTATTAAGATAATAATAAAAATCCTCATGATTGTCTTCATCGTCTCCGTAATCAAAATAATCTTGTTCATCACTAGTGTCATTGTTTTCTTCTTCGCCATCAGTATCGACAATATATCACTTGTCTCTCCGTTTTTAGAGCCGTTAATGGCAGAAGCTTTATCAACATTAGTATCATCCTTTCACAGCACCATCAGAATAATCAGCATCATTATATGTGGCGTATTCTGAGAAAACTGGGCATAATGCTTGTGCGTAAAGTGTCATCCCAGATTGGCCTGTGCAGTCCGCACAGGCTAATCAGGGACGACAATTTCCGCTTTTATGGAATTTTTCGTTTAAATGATGTCTCTTCTTAGCGAAAATCCAGTTAAGGCGGAAAGTGTCGTCCCGGATTAGCCTGCTGGGCGGACTGCACAGGCTAATCTGGGATGACACTTTACGCGCAAGCATTTTGCCCCAGTTTTCTCAGAACACGCCACATATAGCACCATGGTTCACATACTCCTCCGCCCTCGTATCAATCATCATCAATTTCTTCAGTGTAATAAGAATACTCATCATCAAAATTCACCATCCAAGTACCAAATTATTTGAGCCTCGTTTAGGGAAAACTGTGCGTAAAGTGTCATCCCGGATTAGCCTGTGCAGTCCGCACAGACTAATCTGGGAGGGCACTTTCGCCTTGAATCGATTTTATTTCAGACGTGCCTTCTTTTAAACGAAAAATTACATAAAAGCGGAAAGTTTCGTCCCTGATTAGCCTGTGCGGAGTGCACAGGCTAATCTGGGACGACACTTTACGCACATGCATCAAGCCCAGTTTTCACAGAACGAGGCTCATTTTTATCCCAATAGCTAAACTGGTTGCCTTTCAGGCGATCCTGCTCCTACAACTGCTTGGATGGATATTCATACCCGTCTATATTGCTTGTGGGGTAAGCCTACTTAGATTCGACTTGAGCTTTTGGCTATTCGTATCAATTTACTATAAGTGATTCATTTATATAACTATACGGTTTTTAACATGAATTTAGCTAGTGTATTGTTTTTACTAAAAATATGTTTATATTGGTTGTTAGTGTCTTGCGCCAATGTTGCACAAAATTTACATATATTTTCATTAAACGTACTTACTATCATAGATTTACCCGGATTGCGCTAGACTTTGGGGGAAAAAAACACCGTATCCCATTTGTTAAAAAAAACGCCGGCCCATTTTATCAACCAATGATATTTAAATGTGTATAATAATAACAGTTGATATTTTATGTGATTTTGAAAGGATTATAAACGAGGCAGCTTTATTTGAGCCCCAGTCTCGGAAAACTGGGTTTAATTTATGTGCGTTGAGTCGTCCAAGATTAGCCTGTGCAGTCCACACAGGCTAATCAGGGACGACACTTTCCGCTCTTACGGAATTTGTCGTTTAACGGAGGTAACTTTAAAACAAACATCCAGTGTAGGCTGAAAGTGTCGTCAAACAAATAAGCCTGCACAGGCTTATCTTGGACGAAACTTTACGCACATGTATTAAGCCAAGTTTAACCAGAACGCGGCTCATTTGTACTAGCAGATTAAGTTTTCACAGAACTCAATTGTTCCTAGCAGATAAGCGTTTTATTTCAAATGCTAGCTTTTTCCGTGATGCGTCTTTATGTCCCTGTTCAGACGTACACGATGCCGGAGTACCTGACGAAGCGATTCGGCGGCGAGAGGCTGCGAGTTTATTTCGCCTTCCTGTCCCTCGTCCTCTACATCTTTACCAAGTGCTCCGTACGTACGCGCGAAAGAACGAGTTCAAATTTCATTTTATTACAGAAACATTACATTTTCGGTCGAACTGATTTTACTTTTTGTTTTAAGTATAGATTTTCGGTAGAACTGTTTTGTTTAGTTGACGAAATAATGAGTTATATTAACTTTTGCGTCGTATGTACGAACGAACGAACGAACGAACGAATGTGAAGTAAAAAGAATGGTCGTTTTTTATATCATGCTGTTTGAAGTGATATAGACATAGGACTAAGCAGGTGTAGTTTGTACGTTCGGGCGGTAACTCGTTAACAAGAAGAATTTTGTTGGTTTTTACGTTCAATTTGGCTATTTTGAAAATAGTACAAACCCGAACGTACACCCGTGTAGGACATACGTGTAGAAGAGGTTTTTTGGTTTGACAGGGTAGAACTGTTGGTTTTGACGTTTATATTGTCAGTGATTGTAAGTGTTTATAAAATTATTAGTTTCGAACGTACAAACGTGCGAATAAAAAGGAGTATACCTAATTCTGGTTACTTGGTTTTACGATGTGTACCACTAGTATAAGAAGATAAGTATATCAATAGCTTCGTCTCAAGCACGTATGATTCATTAGTTAGTTTCGGTGTTTCTTATTTGATTTGATACATTTTCTTTTAGATATGATAACACGTTATTCCATTACGGGTAATGGAGACAAATTGTACAAGGTATTTAAGCATTGATATTAAATGCATAATTATACAACATTCTTTTCCAGCGACAGAACAATAAAGGATAATAATAATAAAACTCAATTCCAGGGTGACCTGTTCACGGGCGCCATTTTTATTCAGCAGTCGCTTCGCTGGAACCTCTACGTCTGTATCATGTTCCTCGTGGTCGTCACTGGCGTTCTCACCATGACAGGTCAGGATACAACTAGTACTCCTCGTCTTAGTTTAAGTTCAAACCTTTGTTTTTTTTTATCTCGATTGCATCGGAAGCCGAAGTTTTATTGAAATGCTCTTGAGTCCATTTTCTGGGTAGAATCAATACTTTGTGTCTTTGGGGGGGATCTAAAGAACGCTCCCACAGTTGGGACCAAGCCCATCACCTCCCGGTAGCTAGGCGGACACCATATCCACTACACAACGACGATCTAAACTCCTCGACATATGTTGCTTTAGAGAGGCTGGGATAGCGTTTATCTCCATCTCGCACTTTCAAACATTTTCTGAGGTCTCGGAGGTTTACTGGAAATGGTGTCCGACGTTTGACTGTTATTGGGAGTTCCCTCTTAAATCCTCACTTAGGAAAAAATCTCGAAATGTACAAAAACAAAAATTATTGGTTCTCCCTAGCGGTCGCAGTGAAAAGTGCTCCACAACAACACATTTCGATGTTTTAACTGACCTCATTCCCTCGTTTCTTGAACAAAATAAATATTCGATACTATTTATATTATCAGTATTATAAGATACATAAAGGGACGTCAAAAGTCTTTTGATAGTTTTATTTGTCACCAAATCACCCTTTCAATCAACAAGGAATGCTTGTCATTTCCACGTTATCGAACTTGAAACCAATAAATGCAAGTGATGTGACGTTTACTTACCAACCAATCGCTTTTTGACCGCGGTCACGTGATTATAACAACCAACGAATCGCGTGCCGTTTTGTAAGTCACGTGCCCCATACTGACCAATGAGAATCGTCCATTTCAGGCGGTCTCACTGCCGTCATCTACACGGACACGATGCAGTGCGCTCTGATGGTGGGTGGAGGGCTGTGGCTGATGGTCGAAAGTAAGGGACCGCATTTATATGAATCGCGTTCTGTGAAAACTGGGCTTAATGCATGTGCGTAAAGTGTTGTCCCAGAATAGCCTGTGGTGTCGGCAATTCATGGTCGAATCTTTCCACTTTTATGATATTTGTCTTTAAAGAAAGTCTCTTCTTAGAGAAAATTCAGTTAAGGCCGAAATTGTCGTACCTGACAGGCTGATCTGGGAAGACACTTTACGCACATATATGTGGCGTGTTATGAGAAAACTGGGCAAAATGCTTGTGCGCAAATTGTCATCCCAGATTAGCCTGTGCAGACCACACAGGCTAATCAGGGACGACAATTTCCTCTTTTATGGAATTTTTCGTTTACATGATGTCTCTACTTAGCGAAAATCTAGTTTAGGTGGAAAGTGTCGTCCCGGATTAGCCTGTGCGGACTGCACATGCTAATTTGGGATGACACTTTACGCACAAGCATTTTGCCAATATTATTTATGCCCAGTTTTCACAGAACATGGCTTATTCTGCTCGCCATTATTGACCTGATACTCGTGGACACTCTTTTAAACATGAATAACTCGGTTCAGTTGTGTCCTTTATGCACGTGCTGTACGGTATACTTGACAATTAAAACCCCATTCAAGTACGAAACGTAATGTTATCACAATGAAGGTTCTTTCAGAAATGCATGCAAAAAGGTAAGTGTTAGTGGGATTTGTTTGCGATATTCATATGAATGTAAGTGCGATATTTATGTTAGAACAGGCTTTAAAAAGATCGGCGGATACGACGGACTTGTCCGAAGGTACCCGAACGCTACGACAAAACCCGAGTATCGCATACCAAACACGACGTGTCACGAGACGGACCCGAATGCTTTCCGTATGCTCCGGGAAGTTGACGACGACTACATGCCGTGGCTCGGATTTTTGTTAGGCCAGACGCCTGGTTCCATATGGTACTGGTGCGCCGACCAGGTTAGTGTTCGAATCCGGGTCTAGCGTCACGAACATACTTCTCAAATTTTGAGATGAGGTTGACCATCATGCTCTATTCGGTGCTCACATACTTTTGTCGTTTGAGTCTGACTCAACACTGAGTTTGCTGAAGATATGTAAATATTATTTACTTAATACTTGTATATCTGAGATTTGTGATTGTTCATCAGCTGACCGACATACTCATTGTTGAGCTGAGTGGAAACCCAAATGCCATCTTCTGAATTGAGCTGAATAAATGAGATTGCTCGTAATACTAAGCCCTGGTATTTCCTTGCTCAGTCTGTAATGCGAGTGAAAGCGTTCTTTAGTGCGTGTGTGTTTGCACGAAAGTACTCGATGACTCGTCTGTGTGTATCGGCAGTTTTCCTATTTACTTCACTTGAGACCTATTGGGAAGTAATGACGGATTTTGGTTTATTGTTGCAAGGCATTTATGTGTAATGCGCGTGTACTGTGCTACGTAGGTCTGTTGCTACGTGATCGCCCACCTGTGTTGATATTTGACTATACATTTGTATTGCTAGGTGACCAATTACCTCTGTTGTTATGTCCGCTTGTGTTGCTAGGTGATTGTTCAGCGCCTCCTTGCGGCCAAAAGTCTGTCACACGCGCAGGGGGCCACTGATGGCGGGGTTCATCAAAGTGCCACCGCTGTTCATGATGGTGATGCCCGGAATGATAAGCAGGATCCTATTCGCCGGTGAAAATGTGAACCCATGGTTGATATACTGTTATTTAGCACTCCACCGTCAGGTAACTTTGCAATTTTAACATTTGAAATATAAATGATGATATTTGTTCGTGTTTTTTTATGGTATTACATACTATGAACGTTTAAAAGGCATATTATTAATAACTTCAAATTATTTCCAAGGTAAAGATAGAGAATGGAGTTGTTAGTTGTCTGTGTGAAGACGAGTTTGATAGGGAATGGAGAGAACTCATTTCATTTAAGTGATGGGGTATTGAAATTTAATGGGAAAATAATTCCCTTAATTTTTCTCACTAGCCTCACTAGGGACTACTTTTTTCCGCGTTGTCCTAGAGCGTGGCTCATATATAGTAAGGAATCTATGCATTTGTGAAGCACATTCCCAGTACTCTGTCTATGCCATTCATTTAAATTACTTTATTATTTAATATAGTATGTACGTATCGCATATTTGTGTTCCCAGACGAGGTTGCATGTGTAGACCCCAACATCTGTAACTACATCTGTCAGAGCGAGGCTGGCTGCAGCAGTATTGCCTACCCACGTCTCGTGCTTGGCGTCATGCCAGAAGGTAAGGATAATTGTGACGTCATTCCAGGACGTAAGGATAATCGTGACTTCATGCAAGAAGGTTAGGATAAGTGTGACGTCATGCCGGAAGGGAAGGATAATTGTGATGTCATCAATACGTGTGTGAGAGCAAGGCTGACTGCAGCAGTATTGCATACCCCCGCCTCATGATTGGCGTCACTCTAGAAGGTAAGGATAATTGTGACGTCATGCCAGAAGGTAAGGATAATCGTGACTTCATGCAAGACGGTTAGGATAATTGTGACGTCATGCCAGAAGGTAAGGATAATTGTGACGTCATGCCAGAAGGTAAGGATAATTTTGACGTCATGACAGAAGGTAAAGATAACTGTGACGTCATGCCAGAAGGTAAGGATAATTGTGACGTCATCAATACGTCTGTCAGAGCGAGGCAGGCTGCAGCAGTATCGCATATCCCCGCCTGGTGCTAGGCGTCATTCCAGAAGGTAAGGATAATTGTAGCGTCATGCCAGAAGGTAAGGATAATTTTGACGTCATGCCAGATTCTAAAGATAATTGTGACGTCATGCCAGAGGGTAAGGATAATTGTGACGTCATCAATACGTCTGTCAGAGCGAGGCAGGTTGCAGCAGTATTGCATACCCCCGCCTCGTGCTTGGCATCATTCCAGAAGGTAAGGATAATTGTGACGTCATGCCAGAAGGTTAAGATAATTGTGACGTCATGTCAGAAGGTGAAGATAATTGTGACGTCATGCCAGAAGGTAAGGAGAATTGTGACGTCATTAATACGTCTGTCAGAGCGAGGCAGGCTGCAGCAGTATCGCATACCCCCGCCTCGTGCTTGACGTCATGCCAGAAGGTAATGAAAATTGTGACGTCATCGATACGTGTGTATGGCTTATAACCGTCTCGTGCTTGGTTTCATGCCGGAAGGTAAGGATGGCCGTGATGTAATTCAGGCTGGCAGCAGCAGTATTCGTTACCCGTGTCTCGTTTTTAGCGTAATGGCAGAAGATATGGCTAATTTTGACGTCATTACTTCTTGCGTGGCCTACACCGACAAGAGAGTTCCCAACAATCGTCGTCCGAGCGGTAATGAAAAGCGTTTGGGACTTAAACCGGTTTCAAATCAAGTCAAATCTAAAACTTAGCCCAGCAATACTCACTTGACAATGAAGGTACGTAATTAACAACATACTATTATACATTAAACAGCATGACTTGATATTTTATGATCGACATGGATTCCATATTCAGAAGCTATTATATATGATCCTCGTTCTGGGAAAACTGGTCTGAATGCATGTGCGTAAAGTGTCGTCCCGGATTGAATATGAAGTCCGCACAGGTTAATAAGGGACAACACTTTCCGCCTAAAGTGAATTTTCGTTTATGAGACTTACTTTAAACGAAAAATTCAACAAAAGAGAAAAGTGTCGTCCCTGATTAGCCTGTGCGAAATGCACAGGCTGATCTGGGACGACACTTTACGCACACTTTTCGGTACAGGTCTGCGCGGCCTGATGATGGCGGTGATGATAGCCGCCCTGATGAGCGACCTGGACTCCATCTTCAACAGCGCCAGCACGCTCTTCACCGTGGACGTGTACACGAAGATCCGCCGGAATTGCTCCCAGCGGGAACAGATGATCGTGGGCAGGTGGGGAAAATATGGTTTGGTTACTGAGGATTATGTAAACCTGGGTCCGTATTCCTTAAGCGTCTTAGGAAAATCATAATATGAGGAAATATAAATATATGTTGATGTAGGTCACTGTTTTAATTTGAGAATATAAAATACACAAAAAAGCTGTCCGGTTAGCGCAGTGGTTGGTACACGATATTTTTCACCAAGGCGACCCCGTTCCCGTGATCTTGTGAGTTTGGTTGTTTGTCATAATAACGGACAGGTGGGTTTTCCTGCGCGTAAATGTCTTGGTGTTCAACTTGGGAATGTGAAAGTCACCGTAAATATCATTAACACGTGGAAAACGCCTGATACAACTAGTGTGTCACCGGCGGCTGCAACAGAGGAGACCGCAAATGAGGATATATTATTAGATGCAGGTTAAACATTAGATACTTTATTTGGTGATCAAAATATACCGACTAAGTCAACAGTACAATTCAGTGCACATATGGACCCCAGAACAATCCTCACAATGAAAGCCACGTCTAAGAAAGCAGTTCACATTACAATGTTCTTGACTGAAAAATGTTAAAGACGGCGACGGCAAAATAAACCAGAAACGCTGGTTATTCGTGCTGACGACGACCATCCTTTCCTAGGTATCCGGATTNGGCAGCAAATATGAGTTTAAAGAACAGCCTTCTTTCAAATGGAGAGCTGAAACGGGATCCAATTTAGTTCCGCCTTGCGTATACCACGAAAATATTCGAATTCGCAGATATATACGAATGGAATAGCGTGCCGAACTAAGATTATTCGTATCGTATCGGGAATTAAAAGCCGAGCATCGGTTTCAGTGGGGGACATTCTCGCCCCATATGGAGTTACAGTTGCTAGTACCTAAACGAGTTAAACCCGACACCAACCAGCGCAATACCATAAAGAAGAATGCAGAATATTCAAGAGGATCCTGTCCGTTTGGTAATAAATGCCGAAACATCCACGCTCCTCAGACATCAAAGAAAGGCGAAGGTTCCTCGTACGTGGCTAACACCAATGTATCCACAGACGCTTGAACTACGGAGCCTGGGAGAAGAATTTACCGGAGGATTATCAAAATCGGGACTTTATTCTAACATGGATCAAAAAATGGCTTTCATATAACAAACATGAACAAAATCTTAAAATTGGTGGATGTAGACAATAACAAGTCTGTCACGGACATTACAAAATTGTTAATGAAAGGCCGTCAATTGTCACGGCAATTGGAGCCATTCCCAAGAGATGGTCCCAAAAAGTGCGTTTGATACACGATTGTTCAAGACTGGTGGGCTCTTCTCTTAATGACTTCGCAAGCACCAACAAATTCCGGTATCAGTCTATTCAGGATCCTATTGATCTTGTCACACCTAATTGTTATTTTGCAAAAGTCGATTTAAGTTCTGCTTATAGATCGGTAAAAATACATCCGTCAAATGTGGCGTGTTCTGAGAAAACTGGGCAAAATGCTTGTGCGTAAATNTGACTCGTACTTAAATTTCCTGTTTTGATACTGTCTTAGTAAAAAATCTCGATTTGTCCCAAAACAAAAAAATCTGGTTCTCCCTTGCGGTCGCAGTGAAAAATGCTTCACAACAACACATTTAATGTTTTAACGGAACTTAATTTCCCCCGTTTCTTGCACAAAACATATATTCGATACTTTTTCTATTATCAGTATTATAACATAAACATAAGGTCGTCAAAAGTCCTTTGATAGTTTGATATATCACCAAATCACCCTTTCAATCAACAAGGACCGCTTGTCATTTCCACGTTATCCTACTTGAAACCAATCATTTGTCAGTCAGGTGACGTTAACAAACTAACCAATCGCTTTTTGACTGCGGTCACATGATGATAACAACCAACGAATCGCGTGCCGTTTTGAAAGTCACGTGCCCCATACTGACCAATAAGAATCGTCCATTTCAGGCGGTCTTACTGCCGTCATCTACACGGACACGATGCATTGCGCTCTGATGGTGGGTGGAGGGATGTGGCTGATGGTCGAAAGTAAGGGACCGCATTTATATGAGTCGCGTTCTGGAAAAAAACGGGGATTATTGCATGTGCGTAAGTTATCGCCCCAGATTTGCCTGTGTAGTCCGCACAGGCTAATCAGGGACGGCACTTCCGCGTATATGGTAATTTTGTTGAAAGGAAGTTTCTTCTTAGAGAAAATGCAGTTAAGGCGGAAAGTGTCTTACTTGACAGGCTTATCTGGGAAAACACTAAAACCTAATCTAGTAAACATTGAGAACAATTATTTAATCATTTAGAAATTAGTAATGTAGAATATGATTATTATTGTATAACTAAGTAGAAACTATTATCATAAAGACACATAATGCATAAATTATGTTTATAAAACAGTACTGTTATTATTAAATTATTTGTACATTATCTTTATGGAATATATACCATTATACTTATGAAATTATTGTAAAGGATTATTATNAGTAATGTTACTCCGGATAATTTTCTCCCTGACAAACACCTACGACGCCGTGATATCAAATTCTTCCAATGAGGCGTGTCCTTAGTGATAAGATGGAGCAAAGTTAACCAGTACAAATCCAGGAGTTATGAAGTCCCTTTAGCACGCCTTGCTGGGTACACTCTATGCCAAGTCCAAGCTATTTTTAATTGTTTTCAGCTCACTCCTAAGGCTGACCTCGATGGCCCCGCCGTCATGTTTATTTCTAATGGTCATTTAAAGGCTCTGACGAGCGATATTGTGTTTCGCAGATTCCGCTCTTGCCTCTGATAGGCAGGTGTACATGCTGCTGATTTCTCTTCCCAAAGTTTCAGAGGAGGTGGTGTCACGTTTTGTTACTCAATCCGCCTGCCCGCCTCGGCTATCTGTCTGCTGGGCGATTGGCGATCGTTTTGCTATCTAAATTACATTGATAATGCATTTGAAGATAGGTAACGGTTAACAAAAAGATGTTGGCTGCAGTATAACCCCGGTCATGCCACTTTACAGCCCTTTCTTGGCTTGGATGAAAAGTCATTTTAAAGTACTCCATACGTTCCTAATTCTACCTGGTTGGATTGGACGCTAATGTCTATTCATACAGCTCTACTGTTTTTATTGCGAGTCTACTATTGTATTACTGTGTAATATGTTTGATTGATCATTTGATTAATGATGATACGCTTTGTTGTATGATTTATTTAGTATGCATTTTTGCAAGCGCAGTCTTTATATGTACTTATTACTATGTGTGCGCTTTATTTAGTTTTATTTAGTTTGTAGCTGTAGTTGTTAGATTCAGTAATAAAGCTCCCCCCATTGGTTGTTGATCGTTTGTTTAAGTAGAATTAAGTTTCTTAATTTCATTTAAACAGACGGACTAGGTGCCCTTTGCACTGGACCGTGTCGCGAACTCACTTGCGGGGATAAGGGAGCTTTCCAAGCAGTCTTACTTTAAAAGGCGCGCTGCTACGAAGTCGAATTGTATCTCCCTCCCACCTCTCCCTCTTTGTATCGTATTTTGCTCTTACGATAATGTCTATTCATAAATGGTTGTTGATCGTTTGTTTAACTTTCAGTAACACCTAGATTGCTGGAAATTACAGCTGTTTTTTTAAATTCGTCCATTTTTGATGAGTCTAATAGGTTTATTGTGTATGAGTGCTGGGACACATTCCGTGTCCGCACATAATGCAGCCTCAGGCGTGGAGGGACCTAAAAAACTTCTAAATACGCACAAACATAACACAGAAAAACGTTACAAAGATGTTTCGAAATATGTTTTAAGGCCTTTGATCAGAGGACATTTTATTGGCAATTTATAAGTTATACGGAATGCTATAATTATTTTATCGTGGTTTATTTTACATAGGTAGTTTATATTCAGAGACTTACACTGGGTGTTTATGGAATACATAATAGTTTGTCAGAAAATGGACCATTACCATGCAAACCTCAACACGATTCACGATCAAAACGGTCGTTCCGTTTTGGCAAAAACGATACTACAAGCATTTCTTTGGGCCGTTACAGAATACAATGCCTCGTTTGGTAAAAAAAGGCATAATTACATGAGCCTCGTCCTTGGATTACTGGGCTTAATGCATGCGTGTAACGTGTCGTCCCAGATTAGCCTGTGCAGTCCTCCTCAGGGACGACACTTTCCGCCCTTAATGGATTTTCGTTCAGAAAAGAGACTTCCTTTAAACAAAAAAGTCCATAAAAGCGGAAAAAGACTTTCCTTATTCAGGTTGTGCAGCTGCACAGGCCCATCAGGGACGACACTTTACGCGCATGCATTAAGCCCAGTTTTCCCAGAACGAGGCTTATNTATTGGTTGTTGATCGTTTGTTTAAGTAGAATTAAGTTTCTTAATTTCATTTAAACAGACGGACTAGGTGCCCTGTGCACTGGACCGTGTCGCGAACTCACTTGCGGGGATTACTTAGCTTTCCAAGCAGTCTTACTTTAAAAGGCGCGCTGCTACGAAGTCGAATTTTTATTTCCCTCCCACCTCTCCCTCTTTGTATAGTATTTTGCTCTAACGATAATGTCTATTCATTAATGGCTGTTGATCGTTTGTTTAACTTTCAGTAACACCTACATGTAGATAGCTGGAAATAACAGCTGCGATTCAAAATTCGTCCATTTTTGGTGAGTCTAATAAGTTTATTGTGTAGAAGTGCTGGGACACATTCCGGGTCCGCACATAATGCAGCCTCGGGCGTGGAGGGACCTCAGAAACTTCTAAATACACACAAACATAAACACAGAAAAACGTTACAAAGATGTTTCGAAATATGTTTTAAGGCCTTTGATCCGAGGACATTTTATTGGCAACGTATACGTTATACGGAATGCTATAATTGTTTCATCATAGTTTATTTTACATAAGTAGTTTATATTCAGAAACTTACACTTGGTGTTTATGAAATACATAATAGTTTTTCAGTAAATGGACCATTTCCATGCAAACCTCAACACAATTCACGATCAAAAAGATCGTTCCGTTTTGGCAAAAACGATACTTCAAGCATTTCTTTGGGCCGTTACAGCATATTATGCCTCGTTTGGTAAAAAAAGGCATAATTACATGAGCCTAGTCCTGGGATAACTGGGCTTAATGCATGTGTGTAACTTGTCGTCCCAGAATAGCCTGTGCAGTCCTCCTTAGGGACGACACTTTCCACCCTTACTGGATTCTCGTTCAGAAAAGAGACTTCCTTTAAACAAAAAAGTCCCTAAAAGTGGAAAAAGACTTTCCTTATTAAGGTTGTGCAGCTGCACAGGCTAATCTGGGACGACACTTTACGCGCATGCATTAAGCCCAGTTTTCCCAGAACGAGGCTCATATAACTGCTTCATTAAAAAATGTGAGATCTAGTAATCTCTATTTCAGGCTGTTTATCGTGGTGATGATAGGCGTCTCCATCGCCTGGGTACCGGTCCTGAAGGAGACCCAGGGCGTCAAGGTGTTCATCTACATCCAGGAGATCACCAACTACCTCGCCCGCCCTTCGCCGCCGTCTTCCTGCTCGCGGTATTCGTGCCGCGCGTCAACGAGCAGGTGTGCGTGTACTCAGTGATAGCTCGCCGACATTTATCTGATAATGTCGTTTTAACATTAACCTGGTACTGCGTTGGCATAAATTATAGACTTTGATGTTTTCCCGTATCAAACGACAGAGATAGCTTTCCTAAAGAAGGGCGTACTATAATGATTTAGCGATTCACTTAATGGGTGAAATCCGAGCATTTCATTTGATCAAATTGTAGGTTGTTCTCTTCACTTAGATATTCTGCATTACACTACGTCGTCTTGTTTAATTCGTCTACGTCACTTAACGTTTACTTGGATAGTGTCTCTATTAGATTGCAATTAGCCAATACTGACCTTAAATGGAAAACTAACCAATCTTAACCAATGAAAAACGAGTATTATGTATGGGGTATGATAAACGTGCCCCTAGCTTAAGGCACGGTGCCTATACCACGTGATTTTTTAAGATCTGTGTTGGGAGAATAAGCGCGACCCAGATTTTAAAGGATGTCTTTTTAAATATTTCACCATTTTTAATGGGATAAAGTGGAGAGCCCGCTCATTCATGAGAGTTTTCTATAGGTATCGTGATTTTTTTTAAAACAAATAAGTATTTTTCAGTAAAGTGCAACCGCGCGTTTGTAATATGACGTCCCCACACTGATCCGACATTTTTCTAACCGTCCAAACGCGCGGCATAAAAAACGTGAACTATTTAAAAAGACATCCTTAAAAATGTTATTTAGGTCGCGCTTTATTCTCCCAACACAGATTTTAAAAAGTCACGTGGTATAGGCACCGTTACTTAAGGTTCAGGTACCAATTAATAGACTGGACTTATTCGTGCCATTATACATTTTACTATTCAATCGGAAACCACATCATGAAGTTAAACTGTTGGGGATTGTTATGTTGTTTTTCATTGTAACATGGGGGTTAACGTTATTAATCCACACGATGTTCTGTAGCGAAATTACATTTCTTTGTATTTCTTGTATTACCCATTTGCTTTATACAGACTTGATTATGTGATTTTCAGCATTTCAATCAGGAACCCATCTCCCATCCCGATTGTAAATCCGGACCCAAATATCCACCCCTTTCAACAAAAGCTTGCGCGGATGATATGTGAAGCTTAATCTGTCTGCTAACTATTCTTGATGCACCTGTCACCGAACCGGTGCTTGTGCACATAAATTGTCATTTTAATGACAGTTCCAAGTTGTTTTGATGTCTACATTGTTAATCATTTTCAATATAAAATACATTTGTCGCTCTTGTTACACACGTTATTGCTAACTCAAAGCCAAGATAGTAAACTAAAAATGCTCGCTTTTATCGCAACTTCAATCTCTTTGCCATAGGGTGCGTTTTGGGCGCTCATGGTGGCGTTCGTCACGGGGGTGACCCGGATGGTGCTCTCCTACTTCGTCTACTACAACGCCGGCGGATGCGGGACGGAGGACCGGCGGCCGGCGCTGCTACGGAACTTCCACTACATGTACTCGCTGTTCCTCACCCTACTGACCGCCGTCGTCGCCGTCGTCGTCAGTCTCTTCACGGAGCCGCCGAACGAGAAACTCGTGCGTTTAGGTTTTGTGAATTGTGATCGATTGTGTTTGGTTGTTATGTGTTGGGTTTTTATATGCACGTAAAAAATCCGTTATCATGTAACACCCATTGGTTCACATATATCATTTGAACTAGTTTTGAAACAAATCTGAAACCGCAACGGTTTTATATTCAGTATCTAAAAAATGTATTTTTCTCCGCTACCATATTTGTTCAAATCATGTCACTATCTTGTGTGTTTTTTATAATTGTGTTATTCTGTTTGATTTACCAATATTTTATACACACGCAAATGGCTATGCTGCATTTCATACTGGGATTGCAGCTGACCCGGACAACCTACTGGACGCGCAAATCACCAAAATACATCGATGACATAAGCGATGACGTCATTAAAGAGAACGCAGCGGACGTCACGAAGGATCAGAACTGGTTGACGAATATGGGCGCCAGTGAAGAAAACCAGATGCAGATCTTCAACCTGGAAGAGATAAAGGTCTTCCGGGACCCCAACCTTGACCGGATACAGACTGCGGATCTTAAAAGTAGGCCTTCGCTGCTTGTTTGCTTTGATGATGTATAATGCGTGTTTAAATAACCGTGAATTGAAATAATTGAAATAAAGCGGTCAATTTAAATACAGATGATGCATTGAAAGTATGTACCACGAAGGATAATAAGCACTTATTACTTTTTAGGTACGGACATTTAGTTCTATGAATTAGTTAGTTATAGTCAACCAATGGGAAAGACGAAAAAATCTTGTCGGACACGAGGTCCGATAACTTTTAAAATTTTGCGGGCCTCGCCAGATTTTATCGGACCTCGTTTTTCTTTACCAAAGAATAGAAAATACCTTTTGTAGAGTTTATTTTTATTATTATGACGTATAATTATTACGTTCACAATGTTTAACAACTCTAAATACAATAAAATAACAACTTAATGAAAACCCGTTCTATGAAGACATTTGGAAAAACTTGATCTAAAGTAAAGGAAGTCAAGATGGCGACATTTTTTTTTTGTCGGACACGAGGTCCGACAATTTGGGAAATATTATCGGACCTCGTCAAATTTTATCGGATTTGTCCGAGGTCCGATGTCTTTCCCATTGGTTGGTTATAGTACTTATGAATAATTACGTCACAAAAGATGTGTGATCTGAGAGCATCACCACTCGCAGAACTTCCACCACCATCAACAACAACAGCAGTATCACTATTATAGCCACCAAAAAAACGCAACGACAACAACACCACAAAAAAATGATTAAAGGGGCCATCCAACAGATTTTGGCATGTATTGAAGCTTGTCATTAAATGCTTTAAATGCTTTATATTGATCAATTTAAACATATGAACTATAAATCTCCAGTAAAAAAAAAACAAGAATACAATTTAAAAAAAAAGGAAAAAAAAAGTAACCCTCAACAGGGCTCGAACCACTGACCCCTGGATTCCTGGAGTAAAAAGCTACCCGCTTAGACCACTTGACCATCTACGCTCATGTTTGTGGCGGATGTATTTTTTAGCTATATACGCAATCCTGGTAGTTTCCCAAAATATCGTTTCGCGTCGTGCGACGCTTTATCTGTTGGACAGTCCCTTTAAAAGCTTTAATAACTTGTCGCTTTGCGGTTCGATGTACAACAAGACAGTGTTAATGGGAAAACGATAAAATATCATTAACTATTCTACAAAAAAACGCACCATTTTTGTTATATTGACCTTTCAGAAGAATCTACCACTTCCTGTTCTGCTCGCGCGCTCAATCTCGTCTGCGGCCTAACAACGGAAGTGGACGAAGAGAAAGAAAGACAACTTCAGATGCACATGGAGAAAGTTGCCTCCCTTAGACAAAACAGGTTTGCTATTCCTCGCATGTTTGTATTGATATTTTTTCTCGATCTCTTCTGTTCGTTTTTAATTATCTACATTATTTTCCAGTTGTCTTGCATTATTTCTATCTTATTAAACTCTATGGGTTTACACTAATACTCACCGTATTGCTTTTAGAACTAGTTCAATACTTTTTTACATTATTATAATTATTTCAGCATTTTGATGTACTTGGACATGTTCTCACTTTGATATACTTGTGAAAAAGAACACTTTTTAACTTTACTAATTTAAGTTTCTGTTTGTATGCTAATGCACGTGATATTTACATCAACAGGTGCGCGAAGATCGGCCTCAACATCGGCATGGTGATGATTCTCGGTCTCAGTGTATTCCTTTACGTCTTTTTCTCTTTTTGGAAATACCAGCCAACTCTATAGAAACCGGCATACAATCCATGGCATATCTTTATAATGACTCGTATGTTACCAGAGAGAAACCACGCGATAAATATCAGTTTACTGAACCCATGCGAAAAAAATTAACTAACAGAATCCGCGCAATAGAAACCCAACAACTGAATCTACACGAAAGATATCCTATAACAGAATCCATGCGATATATATCCTATAACAGAATCCAGGCGATATGTATCAAATAACATATTCCACATGATAGATATCCAATAACAGAATCTTCAAGAAATATATGCAACTAGAAATGGCGCGGCAGAGGCCGACGCGTATCCCCACACCGAATGTTTGACCTAGGTGTGCCCCAGGGTTAGTAATGGGGCCATGCATAGTCGAGATTGACCGTACTGTCATAGAGAAGTTCAGTATCAGTTAGAAGTGAGTAGGTGTAGAAATGAATAAGTTATAGTAAAGGCAATTTTGGGTGGGTGTGACCAATGTGGGCAGGGCGCCCCAGGGTTGGTAATGGGGCCATGCATAGTTGAGATTGACCGTATTGTCATAAGAGAAGTTCAGTATCAATTTGAAGTGAATCGGTGTAGAAATGAAGAAATTATAGTAAAATGCAATTTTGGTTGGGTGTGGTCTATGGGGGCGGGGCGCCCCAGGGTTGGTAATGGGGCCATGCATAGTTGAGATTGACCCTAATGTCATAAGAGAAGTTCAGTATCAATTTGAAGTGAATCCGTGTAGAAATGAAGAAATTATAGTAAATGGAAATTTTTGGTGGGTGTGGCCTATGTGGGCGGGGCGCCCCAGGGTTGGGAATGGGGCAATGCATAGTTGAGATTGACCGTTTTGTCATAAGAGATGTTCAGTATCAATTTGAAGTAAATTGGTGTAGAAATGAAGAAGTTAATGTAAAATAACATTAAAAAATGAGTGAAAATCTCTGACCCGGCCCCA
>VMBQ01007843.1:4687-20703 GCA_007657795.1 Dreissena rostriformis
AATATGACAATTAAAAATGATAAAATGTGTTAATCTTATGTCAATTAGTTACAGGAGTATTTATGTTTCCATTCTCAATCATAGTTTTCGAGGAGTCAAATTTACGATTTTCCTCTATTTCTACATAGTTGATGGCGGCCATCTTGGAAGCCATTCTGGCTGTTACCTTGGTAACCAGATATTGCTTTACTTCCAGCAGAGAAACAAGTTTTACTTGTACTCTACTACCGTAAAGAAGATTATATCAGAATGCACCATATACTCTTGCAAACGTAACTTCTTTGTGGTAAAATGGGTAATTTTCTTCAAAATTTGACCTTTGACCTTTAATATGACCTTGACCTTGACCTCAAGTATGTCAAAGACAGGTGATAAATTTTGGCTAATCTAATGCCAATAAGTTACAAGAGTAATTATTATACTTTTACCAATCATACCTGTCACAAAGTGATATTTCTGATTTCACCCCTGATCTTAACTTACGGCGGCCATCTTGGACGCCATCTTGGATTCTGACGTTTCCCGGATGGGAATTTTCGGGAACATTGTGAATTCAGAATCTACAAGCTATAACCTTTCAGAAAATGTAAGTTTCAAATCTGTTCTAATTTTGTCCGGGTTAAGACTGATTTTAGGTTCCACAGCCTGTATACCTGTTTGTTTCTTTGATGTTTCATTTAAAACGAAAGCAAAATTGAAGAAATCAATTTAACTAGTCGTCAATTATTTCTTAAAAAATATATTACCGAACCAGCTCTCCGTATTTTATTTTCATCACTTGATGACGCAATTAATGACGTATCTCGTGTGACGTCATTTTTGTGACGAAATATTTTGGGACCTTAATAATGGACGTGGTGAAATTTTAACAGTAAGATATTTGTTTAAATTCAAACGAATTCAAAACGTATTTCGGATTGTGTGTTTGTCATGCATAACAACTTAAGAAGAGACACTGGAAGTGTATATCGTTGTAACTTTTATTGGCATTGGATTAAAGTTGCCATTGACTTGAGGTAAGCGTGTCGTTTATACTAAATTTAGTTTTTTTATGACTCCTGTCAAAGCTTATAATGGCATTTATCTATTCTACAGCACAGTTTCAGCTGCAATCGATATTTTAATTATCCAAATAATGTGTTACGTGTAATTATAATTAATAGTTAAACTTCAGAACTGCTTTTCTTTGCGCAGGAATAATGAATAACAACCTTAAGGGGCGGGTAGTAGCTGTTCCAGAAACTAAGATTACAACAGGTGTTTTCTCCCTAAAAGCATACGATTCTTAGTTGTTTTTTATGCTCGGATATGTTTTTATTGTTTCAAATCAAAGGAAAAATATAAATATAACGATTGATTCTTATTTTTCAGGCGTTTATGCAGTATGAACGCTCAGGGCGAGTATTGAAAATTTACCGAGAAAAGCTAGCGCGCTTCACGGAATTTTCAAAACTCGCCCTGAGCGTTCATACTGCATAAACGCCCGAAAAATAAGAATCAATCCTTAAGTATACCTTGAACAAAGTAAAGTTATGTCAGTTATTCAGCTTATCGTCTTATCAATTCGTATCATATCGTATTGTGTCGTAACAAAGCGCGACATGTATGATCTTTTCGTAATTTTACATCGCGGTGATCGTATTCGATCGTACGTACAAAAACACCCACGTTCTGGCTGCAATCTCAAGTCATTGATTTATGGTTGATCTCCTTGATATTGTTTAATTTTTTAAAAGAGAAGGAGCTCATGCCAAGGATGTTGGGTTAAGAACAAGAGGTGGCGCCAATGAAGATATATGATTTGATAGTAGTAACACAATAGTATCACTACATGATTTTACTTTGGAAAATAAGTTTCCTTGTTTATAAATACTAAACTACAAAAAGTGATCCCAAACATGGAAACCGAGTGGTACATTTGTAAATGTTTTAAGAAAAAAATATACATTCTCAGTTAAAAAAGGTCAGCATCCTAAATAAAAAGAACCTATACAATATGTACCACTAGGCATAAATGGGTTAATAGTCACTTAGCATTATTTCAAGCTGATTTGTTTTTCGTTTTTATATCCTTTTCAACTATTTATAGAAATATGTTGTTTTTTTGAAATTACAACGAAGCCCCCTTGTTTGCAATATGAAGGATCAAAATTAAAAGGAAAAAGAGTACAATCGACTTAAGCCTCCAAATTAGTGCAAACAAATTTCGCACTATCAACCTAGGTTCAACTCCAAACACAGACTCAAAATGTTTCGTTTAAACAGTTACTAAGTTAAAGATATTCTTTGTATGTAATACAATTTTCAAGTGTATTCACATTTCAAGCATTAAAGAAATGGATCAATCAAATAATGTTAATTAACCAATTTAAAGTACAATAATATAATCTCATGTTTTTGCAAGATGTTGCAATTTAAGGTCGTTTTTTGACATTCCATACATTATCTAATGATTGGATTATGCATGGAATGTTTATTGACGACTTAAATTACAAAAACTCTCAATCAGTCGTCAGTTGCGATATTTTCAAAGTAACAACCCAATGGCGTAGTAATTTATCAACTGCATTTCATGGAGAGGTTGTTTTATTTCAATTACAAAACCTATATGGTCTGCCTTATTTATATATTGACCCGGTAACAGCCCCGTCACACCGGACTGG
Organism: Dreissena rostriformis; assembly: GCA_007657795.1. NCBI lineage: Eukaryota > Metazoa > Mollusca > Bivalvia > Myida > Dreissenidae > Dreissena > Dreissena rostriformis. The sequence goes on from VMBQ01007843.1 coordinate 7,351, forward strand.
CGTCCTAACGGCGACCTAAGACTGTGTTTCTGGAAATTTCTGATTGTCGTAGTAAGGACGCCAATGCTTTTTCGGTAAAAATGATGTTTTTTGCCTTCCCGTCACACTAGCGTCCTGGTTTATGGCGTTCTGCGCGTCCTCACGGCGTCTTTACACGGCGTCCTTAATACGTCCTTGGCGACCTTACCGCGTTCGTACTGCGTCCTTACGGCGACCAAAGCCGACCATACGGCGTCTGAGCGGCGTCCTGAGGACGCAATAGACGTACAAAGGACGTACTAAAGACGCAATAATGTCGCCGTACGGTCGCCTTGCAGTCAATGATCATTTTCTTTGGGTTTGAGCGGCGACCACACGACGTCCATGGCGACATTACAGCGACCCTACCACGTCCCTACTACGACTATTGCGGTTCTACGGCGTCCCTACGACGTCCTTAACAGAACGCCGTAAAAACGCCGGACTTCGGCGATCTCTTTGAACATGTTCAAAGTGGTCGCCGTGGGCTTGCGTCCTGAGCAATTTTCGACGTCCTCACTGCGTCCTCTTGCGTCCTTACTGCGTCCCTCCGGTGTCTATGGCGTCCTCACTGCGACCTGGGTCGCCGTAAGGACGCAGTAAGGACAACAGTCCGGCGTGACGGGGTATAAACAAGTTTCTAAAGCTCTGGACTATTCCGAAGAGTCCCGGCACGGCCTTATAATTTGAGGGATGATGGCGAATTAAATCACAAATAAGGCTACTTCCCCTACCTCTGATTCAAGTTGGACATTTGAGATACTGTAGAAAACGGCTAACACCCAAACAACAAACAAACACATTATGACGATGCAACTTTAAATAACCAATAACATCAAACATATAGAAGGGGTCGTATTTTTAACCAAATAAACGTTGTGATCTTCGTTAAATATTGATTGAATAAAGACGATAAAACTATACAGATGACACATTAGGTCTGCGTAGCTGTCGATATCAATGTTTTACATTCCCAATGGATGCGCAATAGCCACATAACTATGGTCACAATCATAAGTTGCTATGAAGATTGAAAAAACAATATATTGTGGGTATACCTTTAACTCGCATTTCATAGGAATGTATCATACATTATTATGGTTAGTTTAACAGCTTAAGTATNGTTCAAAGTGGTCGCCGTGGGCTTGCGTCCTGAGCAATTTTCGGCGTCCTCACTGCGTCCTCTTGCGTCCTTACTGCGTCCCTCCGGTGTCTATGGCGTCCTCACTGCGACCAGGGTCGCCGTAAGGACGCAGTAAGGACAACAGTCCGGTGTTACGGGGAATAAACAAGTTTCTAAAGCTCTGGACTATTCCGAAGAGTCCCGGCACGGCCTTATAGTTTGAGGGATGATGGCAAATTAAATCACAAATAAGGCTACTTCCCCTACCTCTGATTCAAGTTGGACATTTGAGAAACTGTAGAAAACGGCGAAAACCCAAACAACAAACAAACACATTATGACGATGCAACTTAAAATAACCAATAACATCAAACATATAGAAGGGGCCGTATTTTTAACCAAATAAACTTTGTGATCTTCGTTAAATATTGATTGAATAAAGACGATAAAACTATACAGATGACACATTACACGTGTAGGTCTGCGTAGCTGTCGATATCAATGTTTTATATTCCCAATGGATGCGCAATAGCCACATAACTAGGGTCACAATCATAATTTGCTATGAAGATTGAAAAACAATATATTGTGGGTATACCTTTAACTCCCATTTCATAAGAATGTATCATACATTATTATGGTTAGTTTAACAGCTTAAGTATGTATTAAAAGCGCTCAAAATATATTAAAATTTCCCAGTACAAAGAAGAATTTATATTTTTAGATCTCCGCTAAATCATGATCTGTTTAATGTTGATTACACCAGTTGATGAATGTTCAAGATATTACATAGTTTGGCTTAATATATAAACGTACTCTGCCACAAACAAGTGAATTGACAACAATTAAGCCTATGCGTAATACTTAAAAAATAAATTCTTACATGAAATGTTTTAATGTATTGCACTGTTTCAATTACAGTAAGGAATTAAACAGTCAACTGGTTTGCCAATTTGTAACGACAGACCGTATTCGGTTTCATGAAATGTTCATCCAACTAAATTCCTTCACGAATTAAATTTTCGTCCAATCCTAAAATTACATCTCGACGCCGTTCATCATTCAGGAAGGTGTGGGCTCCATGTGAATACGCATGTCATTACGTCAACGAGTATGTTTTAGTTAAGTGCCTTTTAAGTTGCATATTTCACGATAAGCCGAGCCTCAAGTGCGATAGGAAATTACGCAAATCACAAAAACAAGATTAGTTCTAAAGTTCTTTATCCTTCAAACAAAGCAGAACTATTTGTTAATCTCTTAATCTGTTAAATCCGCTTAGGGCCATATTGAATGTCGCCTGTTCAGATTTGATGTAGACACACGACAATCAAAGCGATGCACGATAAGATTCTCGACAATCTAAAACGACAAACAGCAAGTTAAGACAATACGCGATATTGCAACATTTGATTGTCGTATTGTCGCGCTTATATTTGCCAAGACAATTTGCAAGAAAAATTGAGTGTCGTCTTAAATTGTCTCTTTCGTTGTTAAATGTCTCGTGTCGTATCGTGCAACGCTTTGATTGTCGTATGTCAACCTCAAAGGTCGACATGCTATATTCAAATCGACGCACGATGCGACACGCGAATTTTCAAACGACTCGCGATATTTAATTGTGCATATGTCGACTGTCGACTTTAATCCATTGAGCAAGACAAGCGATATTCTAAGAAACGCGCGACACGTCAAACGATGCACGAACTTCAATCGGGTAAATATCGCGCAACATTTCGTGTGTCGAGTGTCAACTGGTGCGTTAGTTGATTATGAAGCGGTTTGATATAATCGTGTCTTGCTAGATTTGTTGCGTGATCGTAGCAAATGCCTTTAATATAAATAATGTTTTCAAATGGCAATGCATTCAAAATCGGACAAGGATGGTGATATCACTTGAAATTAAAAAAAAAACATATACTCTAGTACATCTTTATTCAAAAGAATTTTAACAAAAACGATATTAATGCAAGTCATGTAGATTTTAACGTTTCCTAAATGCCTTTTATTTCGAGATAAATAAATCTTCGATCCCACCCTTTTGATTTTTTTTATTGCAATATACAAACTCATATACAGTCAATCGCATTCCAAACGCATCACTTACATTTTTTTCATAATTGCACTATGTTCCTTCATTCCAGAATACGCGTATATTCATACAAAGGCTACACAGGGTTGCAAGTCGTGTCTAAACACGCACGTGTTAAACGTTACAAAAATATTCAATAATATATAGATCAGAAATATTTTTATAAAAAAGCAAACGTTCGTTATATGTGAGGTTATACGCGTGTAATTCACGTGCTGCAATCGCGGGACAAGCTGGTTTTCAAATATCTTAGGCACTTTAGAAATATAAACGTGTTGCGTTAAAAGTGCGAATGAATGTATAGTCTTAATTCAATTGAATTGTAATTGTAACTAGCTAAGGTAAATTGTATTTTAAAAGTGATATAAAAAATATTGATGTAAACTTATTATACCTAATGTTCACGTTACCAAAGAACAGGACTATATCATGAAAATATATTAATGTAGTGTTTAAGTTGCTGACATCATATAAAAAACTTCGGCGAACATACTGTTCTGGAAAGCATAAGCATTGATTGAGAAATTGTGTATATCATATAACTCAACATGAGGCAGTTTTAAAATCTCTGGTTTAAAATGTCGAGAGTAGCTTTGAATATCATGTGTCGTATTCCATGGGTTTACTTCTGCAGTCGACAACTGATTTTCGCGATATGATGTCGCTTGTCTTTGAAATGTTGCGTGTCGTATTTTGCATTGAATGAGTGTCGCCTTTCACCCTGTTTACGTAGACACACTACAATAACAGCGACGCACAATTTGACACGCTGCATTTTACAACGACAAGCAACAATTTAAAACGACACATTTTCGACGCAACTTTTCTTGGAATATATAAGCGCGATAATGCGATACTCAACAGTTCATACGTCGCGCGTCGTCTTGTCGAGTATGTATTGTGCATCGTTTTAATTGTCGTGTGTCTACCTAAAAGGTACTCAAGCGACATTCAATATGGTCCTAACCGGATTTCACAGCTAAACAGAAGCAAATCGGTGTCGTTTTAGGTTAGGCACACTGTTGCTGAAGAAAAGTTAACACAAGACATTAATTACCCAAACTGTATGAGTAAGTTTTATTAACAATTTTTCTGTTAATTGCAAATATATTTTCAACTTTAATATTTACACCTATTTCTGGTTTCATTTTGTCACTCAATCAAACACAAAACTCTTAATCAATCTCTGGCAAAAAGAATTGACTAGCGTTCTAAATGAAAATGTGTTGAAAAAACTTTTGTATAAACTTTAAATTAAAAATATCAACAGGGGAAACCAATCACAAATATATACAAATGATTCACAAAATTAACTAAAAACATTCAAAGATGAACAGCTTTAAAATATGACAATACTGTTTATATGGTTCAGTTGCATTAGCACAGCACAGTGTTTTGAATGGTTATACACTAACATCTCCATCTACATTCTAGTATAATATACACATGAGTCGAGAACATACAAACTATACAATATATGGTGTGTTCGGTTTTAGATATATGTTACAAGTTGTTATTCTGCGTTATATGTGTGATTTAAAGAGATGATTATTACATCAAAGACAAACACTTGTGATGCATTAATGATAATTACAATATGATGTACCAAGAGAATAACATGGGTATGCAAATATGGCAAGTATTTACAAGCACTTACAAAATTCAATATCAAACTGTCTTTTAGTATTGGTAATAAATACAAAATAATACAATAAAGGTAATTGAAATACTGTACAAATTTATTTCCTTAAACGAATTCAGGGCATAGGGAAGTTTTTGTTTTCGACTACGATTATATGTGGCTTTACCTCGGCGGTTTATTAACCATTACACAAAGACAGCCTGATATATCACGTTATATTGTATACTTCTCTTTACAAATCAAAGCTGGTATAATTAACAGAACAGATAGTTTATTTGCGACTTAAGCATATGCTGGTCATCGTCAAAAAACAATTAAGCAATAATAAATACACAATACATAATGCGTTAAAATAACAACAACAACATGTTTATGCATTTTATTTTACAAGTTTATAAATTTTTGATGATGTAAGAGATGGCTGCAGCTTCAGTACGTTACCATGTGCTTAAACAGTCTACATACTATGATACAAAAATGATGTAATAAAATATCGCAACAAAAAAATCCAACCAATAATATCACATAATGATCAATGTTTAAAAACAAATGCACATAATGTACACAGCAATATTATATAAATATTGACTTCTTTTAGGGTGACAGTGCGTTTTGTAAATTGTATATTGATACTTAATCACAATACATACACATACTTACACGTTATGCGTTTTATATTTTGCCACCGAATTGTTTGTTATTGTGATGAAAATAAATCGTGTTTAAACCAATAAGTAAACCAGACATTTACAGGAATGCGGGTAATAACACATCGTCACCTTCATGTGCCAGTATACACTAAATCAAAGTCCTCTAAATAATGTGCTTTTCTGGTTGCGACTATGTGCAAAGTCAGTTTTTATAAACTGTCAAAATGTATCACAGTGTATAAACCAATTCAACTTTCTACCGGCTTTTGCGAATACGTGCTTGATCGATAACACACAATTTGTATCATCCACGTTTTAATTCGCATATTAAAACAAATAAAGAACAAAAAATGGTAATGACGAGAAAATCCAAACAAAGTCACACGTTGCTATGTTACGGGTACTTTTAATCACATTTAGATGTAGTGGTTCAAATAAGTTAAAGGTGTAATCCGGATCTCCACAACTTTAGAAATACCAATCTAATCCTTTGGTACAAAAACACTGCATTGAATAAGCTTGCTTCGTTCTCCCAGAATTGTATTTTTCCACGAACTGCACGAGTTCATATTCAAACCCATACTCCATTTTTCGAAATAACATGTTTTGAATTGACCGTTCCAATGCGGTGATCCCAGTGTTTATCATTTTATGTTTAAAGTTGATGTTCTGATATACAAGTCGATGATAAGGATAATACTTTCTCTCCTAATAGAGTTTCTGGAGTTTAATGGTTTACAATATTGGAAAATGTTAAAGAAGTCAATGGTTGGCGATAAAGGAAGGATCAATGAAGTCTCTGCCCAAACATCTGTCCTTGTAGCATACGTGTTGTAAAATAGTTTTACTTATAGCTCACCTATGCACAACGTGCTCAGTGTTAGCTGCGGGATAGCATGTTGTCCGTCTTGGGTTATGTGTCGTCTGTACTTTTTTCATTCAAACGATAAATTCCGTAATCTCTGGGGAGATTTAATACAACTGCACATGCATTATCCTGTGTTGATCCTCGTTCAATGCTTGTTCAAATCGTTCCAGTCAGCTGCATACTTAGTATACCAGAGTCAAAAATAGTTTTTAACAAACTATGCTTTACAAATATATGAAAAGGGTCAGTCAATGATTCAATATTTAGGGAATTAAATCGTATAGTGATCCTGTATTAATTGTGTACAAATCATGCACCTGCGGTCAAAACTGCGCACGCCACTGGGGTCATATAGGTTTATATAGTAAATAAACTTAAAAGTCTTCTTCTCTTGAACCGAAAGAGTTATGAGTTTAATATTTGGTGTTTTACATCGTATGATTGTCTTCTACCGAGTGTGCTCAGATTATTACACTTGGGTTCAAACTGGCTTCTTTCCGTATATTTATATTGTCTGAAAATACTCTGAAACCTCAAGGTCCAGAGGTTTGGCATTTGGCATGTAACAGCGTATAGTGATCTTCTACTACGTTTAATCAAATCATGCCATTGGGGTCAAAACAGTAAAATTATTAATACAGTCGCATATAGAAAATAACTTAAAAATCCTTTTTCTCTGAAAAAGCAATAGACACGGATTTAATATTTGGTGTGTAACATTGTAAAGTTATCCTCTACCACGTTTCTTCAAATCATAACCCTGGGGCCAAAATTAGCCCCACACTAGGGGTTACTTGTATGTATATATTGAAAACTTAAACAATCTTCTTCTCTGAAATCACAAGGCCCAGATGTTTAGTATTTCATATGTATATCGTATAATTGTCCTCATCCAAGCTTGTTCAAATCATGCCCCTGGTGTCGAAACTGCTCACGGCCAAGGCGTAACATGATTTGTGTAAAGTTATATAGTAAAAGATCTTAAATCGTCGTCTCGTAATTGGTATGTGACATCAGGAGGTGGTCCTCTACAATATTGTTTAAATCATGTCTTTCGGGTCAAAACACCCACAGGGGTCACATGATTAACATGAATTTGTATACTAAAATAACTTCAAAAATTGTCTCTGCAACAACACGACCAAACGGTGTAATTCGGCATGTAACAGTATATAGTGGTTCTCTGCTTAAGTTGTTCACATTCTCAACACTGGGGTCACAATTAGCCCTGGGGATGTGGGGATAAAAAAGTGTATTTAATTATATAGAATAATAACTTGAAAAACTGCCGTGAAGCAACAAAGCAAACAGCTTAGATATTGTATATGTGACTCATATTGTAGTCCTTTACAAAGATTGTTAAAACATGCCCTTGGGTTCGAAACTGGCAAATCCCAGTAGCACAGGTGAGTGATCCAGGGCCATCTTTGACCTCTTGGTAGTTAAGTGGCCTATTGAAACCAGCAATATAGAAAATGAAGACAGAATCACTATGCAGCATTAAAAATACATTTCAGATACGCGTTCTGTGCATGTTATACTATCAATGAATACAGACATTTGTTGTACTAGAAAATATATTGTTCGTTATTTAGATTATATCGATAAATGGTATTTCTGTTGTGGTGAAATTCAAAACGATGATTAATTACAATACTGTGTTACCATATCATCGTACCTACGAAAACAACTTGTCATTGGAGTACGTCAATTGTAAAACATTATAGAATTTCTCCCAACAAACCACTATTCACGGAATCGCATGTTTATGATATCATATGAACAGTTCAATCTCTTAAAATAACAAAGGTGTCAAGAGTTTATAAATACTCATTGTTAATATTATTCAATTGTTATTACACAAGCAAGTCGCTTAAGTTATTTAGATCATATGTTATTTACAGTCTCTATATAGGTAAAATAATTCATTCCAATAAGCGTTGTGCTTATCAACAAGGTTTTATGATTTTGTAGTTTAGCGTTAATCATGCATGCAGTATCGTATTTTATTACTTTGACAAGGTTTATGGATATCAAAGAGAATACTTGGAGGACGATCAGTTCAAAATAAAAGAAACAGTAACGAATAATTAGTAAAAGTGTTAACATGTCAGTGGACAAACACAAAATAAGAAGAGCAGACAATGTCTTAACATTATTCTGTATGTTAATGTGTGTGTTTTTCTCTTTGAAAAACAATCTTCTTTAATGTCACGTTCATTTTTTAAGAACAACGGGAATTTAGTTGCACATTTTACTTTAAAATCAATTTCATACAAATTTATTATTGGCATTCAGAAATGTTCCACATATATTACGTAATATTTCTCGTTTCATTTGAAACGCAATACGTCAAAAGTTATCATTTTCTACAATGTTAACTTAACAATTATAATTCTGACAATTTTCAAAAGATTCACTCAATGGTGTGTGTGTGAGAAAAAGACAACGAGACAACCATTTCTTCTCTAGATGTAATAGTTTACACTACAAATCAAGATTAATTGTATTGTGATATACATTAGTCATATAAAAATCTAAATATATTTTTTAATATTTCTATATACATTTTAAACAAGTATACAGCTGAGGGAAAATGAAATCATATTTACAAAACATATGCGATTTTGTAATAATTATTTTATAACAAAGAGGTTAATCAATATGAATGACTATAAATATACAAAACAACACATTTAATGCGCTTACGGTGGATATACATTTAATACAAAAAAACTTTTTATACCAGTTATGTTTGTTTCTTTGAAAAATTTCTGCATTAACACAATAGTTATTTAATGTTGTTTTTTTTTCCTTTTGAATGAATTGAAAAACGTTATATTATATTTTAATAAATGATATACAACTTATGTTTAAAAGGAACAAACGTAGTATTTACAAAGACCTTGGTGGTTACATTTGAGAGTGGTTTAAAACAAATATAGTAAACAGTTAAATGTTTCTATGTTTAAGATTAAAGATGGATTAACATTTATCCAAAAATTCCTGTGCATGTTTTGTGTGACTAATAAATGTTGATGGTTAAACGATACAACAAAATACAACTACATATAATACAGGTATATTGCATGGCTAGCTGCTATTTTCCTCTCATGGTTTATGTGTAACTTGAATAAATACAGAACACAGCACTCATTATCATAGAACAACTAAGAAAGTATTGTTTGTCAAGGTGTCTGGTCATAATGTGATGTTTTGTCATGTACTTGACTTGTTTTATGAAACGTTCGAATATGATCATTTTCAATAGCTAAGTGTACTACGCATAAAAAATAAACAAAAAGAACTTGCTGATCAGACACAATACGACAACTTGCCGCCATCAACTTACCAGTAGCATTCCTGTAGCAAATGATTTAAGGCAGAATAGCCAAGACCGGTCGATACAAAAGTTGTATTACTGATACTGAGTTTTGTTTTGTGTAATCACCATTGGTATTCACCTCCGCGTGTGCACTCACATTGGAATCAACTCAACGCGGATAACGAACCGATCCATGAACCACTTTCATGTTGAGCATTGGTGGTGTTAAAGTCGATCTCTTGAAATAGCGACGATGTCGCACACGTCAGTTCTTATGCGTTTTTTCTCCTGAGATAGATATAAAGAAAGTGATTCTTAAACTGTATCAGACCGATATAAATCTAATTACCAAAGAGTCTGGCACGGTACTAAAGCACATGACACACACAAACACATCAGACACGAACATAAATGAATAAAACTTGGAACGGTTAGTGATGGAACTCAAAACCACACATGCAGCCCAGATCTGCAGTAGTTTACAGTTAACTGTTATCACAACGTCAACATTTACATTAAATACCTTTCATCAAAAAAGCGTATCTTCATTCGCGATTTAACACGAATATAACGAAACGATACAATAAATCCAGTGTCGTCACACAATTTGACAAGTGTTCACAATCTCCGTAGAATATTTATCAATGCTCAAAAATGTGTCACTTGATGCCCATTCTTATGAATGGATCTGCAATAAATTCGACTTTATTCCCACAGTTTATGTCTTACAACATGTAAGTACGGATTTTGTCTTTGATTGCCCTCTTGCACAGGGGACAGTTGTGAATATCTCTCGAGCATTGAAGACAAACTTTATGGTGGGTACATGGTAGGAAAAGAATGTTCACTTGATTCTTCCCGCAAATGCAACACATCAAAATTCCTTTAAGGCGGGTGTTTTCTTCCAGTAGTCCATCTGAAATGGAGTACAATGAGCTTAAAATAAGGGCGAACAGAGGAGATTTGATGACGATGTTTGTTGTTCGTACCTTTGTTTTACATGCCAAAAGCAAAGACGGATGACACATTTGAATACTAATATTAGCCGTATCAAGCCGTGTGGTTTCCTAATATATACGTTTACTGCCCAGAGAATCCTGTTTGACATTACTATCTATTTTATAATAATACAAATTATGATCATTTATTGTTTGGATATACGATTTCAATAAATTGCACTTACAAATTATTCAACATTTAAACATTAGTATGTGTTAAAAATAGTCCTTTTTGTGTTATCAACACATTAAAATTTGTCTTAATTATTCCTTATTTTGTTATCACCACGAGAATCAGCATCGGGTCTTTTACCTTCGGTTTGTTCGACATTCTGGGACGTACGGTCCTCATGAAGGATTGTGTTTCTCTCCATAATGATTTCAATTTGTGTGACGATGTCTTCTACGTTGGGGACTTTATTGCCTGAATTCCAAAAGCATGTTTAAGATTAGTAAGAAATTTGACAATTAACCCTGTTTAATTTAAACTGTATGCACAATCGAAAAACAATTCAAAAGCTTCCAAAGCAATTTGATAGTGATTATAATTATGCTATCTAGAAACCAACCATGCAGTGGTAGTTATAGTTTATATTTGGATTTTTTCTACTTATCATAAGAAAGGAATATAAAACAGACAAAAATGAATGTTTTTATGGCAGCTTCCATTTTCATTTCCAGTATATATGTCATGAGACCGACATACCTTGCTGAACGAGTTCTAGTACAGCGTTTTTAATTTCTTCTTTAGAAAATCCCATACTTCCATTCAGCATACTGTCATATCGATCAGCTATTCTCTGTACAAGAGTTTCCTCCATTGACATTCGAGCCAGGGAGCTTGTCATTTCTTCTTGCGGTGCGGATGCGTTTTCCTTTGAAATAGAACGATACAACGATTTAGAAATGTGTTTAGAGAGTATACACACACATCGTTAAACATAATAACCATAGCGTTAGTATCAGAATTACATGTATGCCCTAAATGTTTTTTTTATATTTTACAAAACATTAACACTAAGAATAAGAAGGAAAGCCTCTTAAAATATACATTTTTGCAACTTGTGCATTTATGAACATATGCAATGTACTTGTTAATAATTAAAGCTAAAGTAGTGTTTGTTTTTAGTTCATGTAGTCTTGCAGTTGGACAGTTGTATTTATAAATGAGATGTAAGTGTTGCACGCTTTCAAACCCAGCTCGTGTTCACCTCACTGGGTCGATGCAACATCTTGACGGGGATATGTGATTAGAATACTGAAAAGACGTAATTACGTCGGCAGCCTGATCCGCTGAAAGTTGAATAAGGTCAATAAAATCGCGCCCTTTGGTTTCAATCGCATGGGGACAAGCCGGAAACCATCTGCAGTGTTCTATCCAGGGATCGTCTCCTGGTTCCCATTTCCTCAAACCACCGTCACACGCAAAGCAGCGACAATGATCGTCAACTCCTGCACATGAAAAAAGAGTTAGACATGTTTTTAATGGCTTCGTATTATATGTGTTGTGGCTCTGTGTTTCTGGCAAATGGTTCCTTGCCACAAATAAGAACCACGTGATATACTGTTTCCCTCGTGCCGGTGCAGCTTAAGTTCCATTGTGTTTATATTTAATGAATGTTTTACTATATCACAGTGTTTCCCACTGTTTAAAACCATAAAATACTAGTTGATGCATCCGAAGTTTGTTCCATGAGGAGCATTTAAGTAAAAGTTGTATGTGTTTGATAATGTATGTGTTTACCAATGTATATGTTGTGTTTTTAAGGATAACATGCCGAATAAAAAAGAATTCTGCAACGTTTTATCTAGGGCTGTAACGAATACACTAGGTGACGAATACGATACGTATCACGAATACAGGGTGGCGAATACGAATATTTATTCGCGAATATGAATTTCAATGAACAAAAGTGATACTGACAACTGAAATGACAGTATATAGTATGAAACTATGAGTATTTGTCAATATGATTAATTGAGTATCATTACATACTGAAAATATGAAATATAACACTTTGAAATAACAAAACACTGACTAGAACTGCTTAAACTTTGAACACAGTTTTTAAACTTTTGAGAAAACATGACTAGTACCCATACAAGCCTTGAGTAGAACAATTAAGAGTCAACAGTTGACACATTAGTGACTGTAGCATTCCCTTTGCTAGGCTCCATGTTTGTTGATAAGTTGCACAATCATTGTCGTAAAGATAAACAAAAAAGAAATTCCATCTGCTAATCCTTTGTGTGTATGTTTGAGAATCAAATCACTCGTATTTACCTAAATAAACATTAAACAATCATCGAAAGATTTTTCAATTCAATGTAAATATTCAACCGGTGCCCGCCATTGTAGTTGCTAATATCACTGTGTAACATAGTGGGTGGGGTAAACATAATGAAAAACGCCGGAATAAGGAGCAGAACATTTAAATATAGGGGTTTATTGTATGAACCTTCATTTCTAAGGTAAGATAAGATGATTAAACTTTCAAACTCGAAACCACGTTGTTTGTATTCGTCAAATATTCGGTTCGGGAGGTGGCGAATAATGAATACGATTCGTCCACAGCCGTATTCGAGTAATTCGAATATTCGAATGTATCGTTACAGCCCTAAGCATGACAGACCAACAGA